>LMYD01000046.1:0-75380 GCA_001630595.1 Pseudogymnoascus sp. BL308 | reverse complement strand
GGTGGTGGAGACGGTGGCGGAGATGGTGGAAGAGGGCTTGTCGAAGTCGTGGTCGTCGTCGTCGTTGGCGTTGGGGAGGGGGAGGAGAGTCGCCTTGGCGGGGTCGATGGCCTCGCCCCAGAGCTTGATGTGGAAGTCTGTGAAGTTGCCCGAGAACTCGTTTACGGATGTGTCACGGAGGATCACCTTCCAGGTGCCGATGCCGGATTCACCCCTGGGATGTGTTAGTTGGGGTTGACAAGGGAAAAAGGGTTGTGGATACATACCAGTGCACGACGCTCATGAAGGTCCAGTCGGCGTAGCCCGATGGGGAGTCGTCGTTCTTGCGGGTTGCGCTGAGGTGACTGACTAGGTTGTCTGGGCTGATGAGATCGAGGCTGAGGTCTCCGCGCCTCTCGTGCTCAACATTCATTGTTACAGTAACGTGCTCGAGACGCTCGAGGTTGGCTTCCTTGAGCATATCGGCAGTGACATCGTACGTAACTGCGAGCCCTTGGTCTCCTTGTGGAATTGGCTTGTTGACCTGGATCCAAGGGGAGTAGAACCACGCTTGTGGTTTCAGTGACTTGAATGTCTTTGCGGCTTCGACAATGGCCCATGTGTCAATTTTGCCATATCCGAATGTGTGGCTGAACTTTTTGCCGATGGTCGTGGTTTGCCAGTCGTCTGCGCTATCAATAGTGACGGCAGTCTGCATTGCTAGAGATTGCATATCTCTCCAAGTCAGGTCAGGTCGGACGGATAAGACCAGTGCGAAGATACCGGCTGCTAAAGGTGCAGCCGCAGAGGTTCCTCCATGGGTTGTGGCACAGTTGTTCGCCCCAACGTCGGTGGTGACAATCTGGTCGCCACCGCCGCTGCTATATGTAACGACCAGTTGCGCTGAACACTTCTCGGAATAGTACGGGTGATCGCCTCTTCTGTCAACTGCGCCAACAGTGATACTGTAGATACTGTTCGTGTAGCCGTCGAAATTGCAGTTGTCTTCAGAAGCAGCGCCGTTTCCAGACGCAAAGACGTAGACAGAACCCAGACCTCCTCGACCCCTTTGCACGGCGTTGAGCATAGCTCTTTTGATTAAAATGCCAGGAGCATCCATTGATTTCCCGTCATCGGGCGGGCCCCACGAGCAGGAGTAAATTTGGTTTTGTTGATACGCGTAATTCAAGGCGATGGCCTCATCAGCATCGGTGATGAGCTTCGAAAGAATCCTTATCCCGGCAATCTTGGAGTTATAGGCAACTCCGACACCACAGACGTTATTTTTGGCAGCCCCAACCTCACCGGCGCAACGCGTGCCATGCCTGTCATCGCTCAATTTTGGTTTCGGCTCTGGGCCGGGATCATTGAAGTCGTAGGACCCTTCCGCAAAGTAGTTCTCCATAAGATCCTCGCTGTACATGTCCAGACCATCGTCAACGATAGCCACCGTGGCATTGTGGCCGGTGATTCCTTGAATCCAAACGTCCGTGACGTTCACATCGTGTCCCAGCTGCTTGTTGTTGTATAAATGCCATTGGTCGTTGAATATTGGATCTTGAATTCCGAGGAGCCGTCTTACTTCGGTTTGCCTAGCGAGACCGACCGGGTTCTCAACTTCAACTTGTCGTTCTACGATGGCGCCTGATCGCCCCTCCTTGATCACAGGAATTATCCCCCTCTTCTCCATTCGTGGCTTTAACTTCTGCTTCTGCGCAAGCTTCACGGTATCCAACACGTCGGCATGGCTCGCGCCTCGTTTCCGTAGCTTCCTTCTCGCCTTGATCGCATCTTGCACTCGGTCGTCCTCGTGTCTCGCTGCGGAGAAGATGTGGTGGTCTTCGAGCTCGCCCAGCTGGCCCTCGTGAGAGAGGCCGAGGCGCCTCGCAATCTCTGCGGGCACAGCCTCGGAGTCGATATGGAGGACATAGTAGTCGCTGGCTTCGTAATTTCGTGGCAGGAGGTTTGCGGCGTTCGTGAGGCCAGTGAGCGCAAGGAGCCCCACAAGGGATAGGCCTCTCATGGCGACTCAATCGGGGCGAAGAGTCGAGCTGGGGGCGTGGGAATCGTCGGCGCCTCCCCAGATCAATTGTGTATGTGTAAAGAGCGTGTCGGGCTTCCCATTGACGTCGGGAATCGTGTCTTCGAGAGGCTGGTGGAGCGTTCGCAAGGGGGTCGTGTGAATGGAAGATTAGTCGTTTATGGGGGGCTCCAAATTACTGTTGTAAAGGATAGAGAGGCAACCTAGTCGCCACGCTGGAAAAACATGTATAAGAATAATAAAAGTGAAGCCCTCTACAGAATCATCTGATGAGAAAGGGTATAGAAAATAATTGTAGAGCGTGAAATATGCAGATGCAGTGGGCAGTTTGCTGGATCAAAGAGATCTGTCTCCTTGGGAAGTAAGTCAGCCGCCGTACAGTACGTAGCACATAGAAAGTGCCTTACGCGGTAGTTACTAGGTATAGTGGAGTACGGAGTTTGTGGTACGTAGCCCATGGAGCCATCAAGCCAAGAGTGTCTCGGAGGGCAAATTGGCGCCTTACCTATTAGGTTCTTCAGTACGGAATAACTGACGCGCCGTCCATATTAGGCTTACTTACTAGGGATTAGTCGGGATAAGATGGGATAAGATGGGATAAGATGTACCCCATAATTGCCCCTTGAGGTTACGGCTAGTACCGGCGCCTTTCCCGTTCAAGTTACTGGCATTATTCTCGAAGGGCTGAAGCCATCCCCTACTTAGTCAGCAACCAGTTAGTGTGTATTTCTATCTTTGTGTACCTGTGCTGTGCTATGCTTGCTGTTCTATGTCGTGCCTTGTTAGACGCTTGTTATATTATTACCCTTTTATACTCTATTATACTCTATTATACACTTATTATCCTTATTATACCCTTGTTATACCCAGCCTTGCGCTACTTGGGGAATATATGCATGCATGCCAACTGCCAACTGCCAACTCATGATCGAGTAAAGTTACCGTGAACTTCCCTGTCTTTTCGTCGTCTACCATACCGAGAATGTGTTCTTCCGTCTGTGATTGATACCTACAGTTCGAGCTTCATCTTGTGCTTGCTGCTTCATATTTACTGCTTGCTCTGTTGCCCTGTCTATCCCCAAAAGCACGCGGCACTCGCTCCAAGTTGTGCCGTGCGGTCCCTGCGTTTCGTTTGTGATGGTGAGCTAAGGTACACCCTGGCAACCCCAACCCAACTTCAAGTCCAATGGCCTCGACTGCTGCCCTATGAGATGACCCTGCGACAATTGTGTCGGTGACAGCTCCTCTTCCTTGGATATCCCCCATTGTTATCTCCGACACCTTGCATCCCCGACCACGAGTTTACACTTCCATCTCAGTTCGCTTCAGCATATCGAGATCGCGTCGATTCGACTGTTGTTGCCCTTTGTAGCTATCGGCGATAGCTTCGATCGACATGGCAGGCAAACCAGCTCCGTACTGGGGAGCTATCGACCCACCGCCAGAGGTTGTCGCTCAACGGCAGGGCCATCTTCGAAAGGCCTCTGTAGGCAATGGATCCACGGGCCCGAACCTGCAGAAAGAGCTTCCAACAGCACCGCATCCCCGAGCCCAGCCTCAGCCCAGGCCCGACCGCTATTCTATCCAGAGCCAAGCACCGACAGTATCGACACTGAGCCCATTCGCATCGCCAGTCGAGTCGACATTCCGCGCCGAAGGCCTTGCGCCACGACCTCCCTCATATCAATACGGTGGAGAACCCTACAATAAAGAGTCGTTGGAGAGACGGCGCAAACGCGCCAGCCGGGAAAAGGCCCAACAAATATTCGAACAAAGCACTAGCCCTCCACCAGCGGCCCCAGAAGTTCCCCGACAGGGTCCTCCATCGAGCTATCGGCCTCCGCAGTCCAATGGTGACGGCTACTTGGAGTCAGAGGGCATCAGGTCTCGGGGCGGCCGGAGGCCATCCGAACCTGTCGAACGCGCCAAACAAAACCCCGAAGATTATTACCGCGAAGCCCACCAATTAAACAAAGACCGCGGAGCTGGGCGCAGGCCTCAGGATGTTGATACAGATCTCAGCCGAGCAAATACCACTGGGAAACTAGCGAGTCGCGACGACAACCCCGAGAGATCAAATATAAGACGAGGGAGTGTACAAGCGAGGAAAGAGAGGCCGGAAATCCGGAGCGCAGTTGCTGCCAATTCGCAGGGCCGAAGGCGATCAAGTGCCACCGAGGCAGAGGTACAACGGCGCCGAGAGTATACTTCAGAGAGGTCTCCACTGCAGAGGTTGGAACAGACCCTTGACAGCATCACCAAGGAAGAGAAGCGGGCTCGTATGGAAGAAGCTGAACGGCGCGCAAGAGAGGCAAAAGCAGGCCGCAGTGGCCAAAACACCGTCCATTTCGGGGCGGGACCACCCGCAGATACGAGAAACGAGCCGCGGGCTTTACCAGAAGAAAGAGATACAAGGGGATTGGGTATTATTGGTCAGGATGAACGCCAAATTCCGAGTCTGCAAGAAAGTATGAAACCGGTCCCTGTGCGACCTCCTATTCCAATCGGAAAAGACCTTAGTTACCAGCCGAAGCCTCAATCCCAGCCACAACCTGAGCCTCAAACTGAGACTACCGTTCCTCAACCCGATGTACGACCTGACGTTCAGCGAGGACGGAGCTTCCGAGAGCGTGCAGGAGCCTTTTTGCAGCGAAGTAATAGTAACAAGCTGAAAAAGAAAGAGCCAGAGCCGAAAAACAATTGGAATGCCATGGGGGGGGCAATCAGAGCGAATAAGGTGGCTCCAGTGGAAAACAACTTCAATGGCCATGACGATCAGACGCAGAGAGGATTCTCGGCGGTACCCTTGGACTCTACCCAAACCAACGCCAGAAATAGAGATTTTGGTGCCGCTGTCCCCGTCCCGGCCACTGGTAGTTCGAAACGCCAAGGTGGAAATCATTTGGACACGGAAGAACTATCTGATGACGATAGTTTAGACGCCGCGCCAAAACGAGGCAACTCAACGCGGAAGATTGAGCAGCTAATGGGAAATAAGGTCGGAACACCCTATAGAAGGCCAATATCTCCACAGCAACAGCAGCTCTACGCGGACAGACTTGATCAATCAGAGGAACTAGGCCCAGTGCAAAATGTTAACCGCGAGCGTGCGCTCGACGATGATGCCACAGAAGTATCGACTGTGAATGGACCGCGGTATGCTGTCCCCGCGGCGGCTGCTGCTGGATATTATGGCCAGGAACAGGCTGCGACGGGGCCGGATGGACACCATTACTTCTCAAAGATAGTCCATGCAGGCCGAAATAAGAGAGATCCATTTAAGCCAGGATATGGTCTCTACGCTCCACAAGAACGGCTGTTTGAGTGGAAGACCGCCGGCGTAGCATCTCTGACTGGAATGTTGCTTGATGTGAAGGAGCCTCTGCCAAAGCAAACAGAAGCGGACAAGGACAAGGCATGGTGGGAGGCTGGGAATACTGGGAGACGAAGGCGCAGTGTTGCCAAAGCAACTGAAGATGCAGAGGCTCGCCACGAGGCTAAAGATGGTCCTACTGGATTTAGCCCACGCCTGTTCTTGAAGTGCGGACCTCTACTGCGTTACTGTGGTATGAAGAAGGAGGGGGCGTCTCAGCGACCTGGGAGTCGCACTGCGACTCCCGCCAAAGAAATATGGAGGGGCAGCGTGATGATAGTCACAGAAGACGCACGCTCCAAGTACGATGAGGCGGTGCCGACTCTGCGCCTATTTGCCCAGCCAAAATCTCTGTTCCCGCCACCACCACGTCACTTCAAGAGCGGCGCAGATGTTGCGCCTGAGTACGTAGACCCTCTCGCTGGGCAGACAAAGGTTGGGCGCGATGGTAAGACGTTGTATGTTCGCCCAGTGGAGGAATTGGAAGAGGCGATGGACTTGTCAAGAGATGAATCCGACGAGGGTATATTTGAGGGACAACGCAGCCCGTCATCTTCTCATGCAAATGGCTCTGCTGGCCAGGTGGATGGCGAGATGGCTGGAAAGGTAGCCACTGTCAAGGGATTCCGTCTACACGCCGAACGTGGCGTTACATTTTGGCGATTTAATATTGAAGTTGAGCTTGCGGACAAGCAACAACGCATTGCATATAAGATTAACAATGGTCCGGCCACTGGTTTCTGGGTGCCGGCTTTGGGACAGTCCATGAACATGATGTTCCACAGCTGCAACGGCTTCAGTCTCAGCGTTAACTCCGACCAGTTCAGCGGACCCGACCCTATGTGGCGCGATGTGATGAATACCCATCAGACGCAGCCATTCCATGTCATGATTGGAGGCGGAGACCAGATTTACAATGACTGTGTCATGAATCAAGCAGAGCTTTTCGCAGATTGGATTGCTATAAAAAACCCAATCCACAAGCACAATGCATCATTTTCGCCAGAGATGCAGGACGAGCTAGAGGAATTTTATCTCAACAGGTATTCTATGTGGTTCTCTCAGGGCTTGTTTGGCCTAGCCAACTCTCAAATCCCCATGGTGAACGTTTTCGATGACCACGATATCATTGATGGCTTCGGATCGTATCCGCACCATTTCATGGACTCGCCAGTGTTTTCGGGGTTGGGCAACGTTGCGTTCAAATATTACATGTTATTCCAACACCAGAGTAGCATCGACGAGGGGGAAGATACGGAGCCTAGTTGGCTGATCGGTGATAGCCCTGGGCACTATATCAAGGAGCACAGCCGCAGCCTTTTCATGAACATGGGGGCGGGAATCTCCTTCCTTGGGATGGATTGCCGGACGGAGCGCGGTCGCGAAGATGTGTTGTCGGAAGAAACGTACCATAAGATCATGGATCGATGCCATGATGAGATTGTATTAGGTGAAACTAAGCATCTTATTGTGTTGATGGGTGTTCCAATCGCATACCCCAGACTCGTATGGCTCGAGAATATGTAAGTTGACACCCCCAAAGCTAAATGCTCCCTACTAACAATTCATAGACTTACCTCGAGAGTCATGGATCCTGTTAAGGCTCTTGGTCGGGCAGGACTATTCAGCAACCTCCTCAATCAATTTGATGGCGGCGTTGAGATCCTGGACGATCTTGATGACCATTGGACGGCCAAAAGTCACAAAAAAGAGCGGCAGTACCTCATCGAAGACCTCCAAGACTTGGCTGCTGATAAATCTGTCCGAATTACTATTCTGGGAGGTGATGTTCATCTCGCAGCCGTCGGGCAATTTTACAGCAACCCCAAACTTGGAATTCCCAAAGATAAGGATC
Organism: Pseudogymnoascus sp. BL308; assembly: GCA_001630595.1. Classification (NCBI taxonomy): domain Eukaryota; kingdom Fungi; phylum Ascomycota; class Leotiomycetes; order Thelebolales; family Thelebolaceae; genus Pseudogymnoascus; species Pseudogymnoascus sp. BL308. The sequence continues at coordinate 68,132 of LMYD01000046.1, read as the reverse complement.
ACAGGTACATGCCGAACGTCGTATCCTCCGCCATTGTAAATGCACCGCCACCAGACATGATGGCGGACATTCTCAACAAGCGCAACAAGATCCATCACTTCGACGACGATACCGACGAGAGCATGATCCCAATTTTCACACACGACGTCGACGGCAAGAAGCGCAACAACAACTGCCTCCTACCCCGCCGCAACTGGTGCTCCATCCGCCCATACAACCCCGAGCTCTCGCCCCCGTCAACACCATCTGAGGGCCGAAGCCCCAGTCCTCCGCGCCCTGGTCTTCTACGCCGCCTGTCCATGACTCGCCGCCCGACATACCGCGCAGAGGCACCAATGCGGACCGAACCATCCCGCCCGCCTCTTGCCCGCGGCGGCACTGGTCTCCTACGCCGTCTATCTTCCAGCCGAGGCCGACCGACGGAACCCATCCCCGGCGAAAGACCCGCGCCACCTCAACGCACGCTGAGTCTCACACGGGACTTCCGCCCCGCAGCGCTTTTCCGACGTCTGTCCAACCGACAGGGGAAGCGCTCAGCTGACAGTGGTGGAATCAATGGCTACGGCTCTGAGACGGAGACGGACTCCGAGCCGCCGTATAGCACCGAGGATGTGCGAGTGCCGCGTATGAGAGGCGGTGCCGGGGAAGAAGACTATTTCAGCACGAAGCACAAGGGCAAGCAGCCTGTGCGCACCCAGAGCGATGATGCCTTTAGCTTTGAGGAGTCGCCTCCACTGAGCACGGCCGCGCCGCCGCCTCGCACGCGTGCCCACGAACGCCCACCGCAGAGCCACCGCAACAATTACATGTCGGAGCGGGTGCAGTCCGCGGAGGCGATTGCGTCGCCGAGCGAGCCGCCACGCCGTCCGTTCCACCGCACGCCGACGGGGTTGAGTCAGAAGGCGGCGAAGTCAGGGAAGGAGGTGCGCGAGGAGGACGCGATTGATCTTGAGGGTGGGCTGGAGATTACGCTGAATGTCGAGGTGAACCAGCGGGATCCGGCTGGGATCACGGCGCCGTACCGGTTGTTGGTGCCGGCGCTGTTTTTTGATGATGAGAGGCGTGGGGGTGTGGAGAGGAAGAAGAGCGTGGTGCAGAGGTTGATGGGGATGGGGAGGGAAGGGGTGGGGATGTGAAAAGCGTGGGGGAGAAAGTGTGGTTTTGGGAGGGGGGGATATAATACCCATTTGTTTCGTTAATTTTGGGGCGGGATAGCGTAGAGTTGTATACTGCTTGATAGATTGAATTATGTAGCGAGCGATATAGCCAGCGGGGACGATATATTGGAATTATAGGAGCGCATCACTGCATTTACCTGGCGTTTGTTCTTTTTCGCATCTTGCGTTGTGTTTGAAGCTCGAATATACGACGAGGGGCCAAAAACAAGCTAATGCTTCTTCTTTGGACCTCCAACCCCACACCATGGACCAGGGTCGTGTGACAACAGCGGAGCCAAATCACCCCGTCCCATGGACCGCTCTGGGCCTGTCTGGCAGGGTCCGACCGCCCCGACCCGTCCCCCACGCGGCACGCACGCAGCCTTGGTCCAATATTCAGCCGCACGAACAATTCACCCCCCCCAACTCTCACTCGGAAGATGATGGGCATCCTTCATCATCAACGTCTTCCAGGCGTGGGCAATACACTGCCAGTTTGGTTAGGATCCCAAGATGGATATCTACGACCTCACCGAGGCGACAGCGCGCACCGTGCTCTCCGACTCCAACGACTACGCACCCGCACCTGATGCATCCACCTCCAGCTCCCCCGTCGCTACCCCGCCCCGCCTCGACATCGCCGATGTCTGGCAATTCGTGCTTAACTCCCCGCACTTGGATCGGTATAAAACCACCAGCTTCGTGCCTACGGGGACGGTCTTTGGGATCGGCGAGGGGGCGTGCTACCGCGTTGATAAGGGGGAGGTGAATAGACAAGGTGGGGGGAAGGTGCTAGCTATTAAGTATCTCAAGGCTACTGAGCGTGCGGGGGGGGGAGGTGGATGATGGGGAGGGGAGGAGGTCGATTGAGACTGTGCTGAGGGAACTAAGGGTCCTGACGCATGAGCCGGTTAGGGAGTGTGGGAATATTGTGCAGTTGCTGGGGTATGGGTCGAGGGCGGTGGGGGAGAATATCTCGCTGTATCTTGTTGCGGAGTTTGCGGCGCAGGGGACGTTGAGGGGGTATTTAGGGCAGAAGAGGAAGGCGGGTGAGAAGGTGTCTGTTGTGGAGAAGATCAAGTTCTGTAGCGATATTGCGAATGGGTTGGCTGCGTTGCATTCGTGTGGGGTGGCTCAGGGTGATGTGAAGCTGGAGAATACGCTTGTTTGTGAGACTGATACTGGTGAGATGGTGGCGAAGCTTTCGGATTTTGGACACTCGATCCTTGATGACGAATCGAGGTATATTGGGACGACCATCTTCAACCCGCCGGAAGTGCGACTGGGGAAGTCAACTTCAACGTTGAGGGATGATCACTACAAATGTGATATTTTTTCGTATGGATTGATGGTGTGGGAGATTATACAGGATGGCCGAAGATATATTGATCCCCGACATAGAGAAGATCCCGTCAGCTGGCTTAATGGGCTGCCCAGGGATGATCTTCTGCGCCTTGCGTTGCTGGCTACCCATGAGCTTCTACCGGCTGATGCATCCAAAATTATGCTGCTGCAAATGGTGCTGGAGTCTACCCTGAGGGACGATGCAGCGGATCGAGTTACTATTCGGGAAGTTATGAAGCTTTTCAACTTGGAGCGAGAATTCGTGCCAAAAGAAATGTTAGTCTCTGCACATGAAGTCTAGAGATTCTTTGCTGACGAGATCTGTGTGTAGTAAAACGACGATGATATCTTCATTTGGCACTTCCCAACTTTCAACACTTCAAAGATGGTCGTTGTACCGCGCCGATGTAAGTATTAAACGAAGTCTGCTATCAACTCAGGTAGCTAACAGGATAGTCACATGCAAACACTGTCCCTTTTCCAATACAGAAAAGGGTATTTGCGAGATTGCAATTGATGGTCTCTAGCCACCCGGATCCGAGTATTCTCGGAAGAACTCTGTTCGAGTTGAGCATGTGCTACCTCTACGGTTTTGGAGTCGAAGCCGATCAGGAGAAGATGCTCGAATATCTGCAACAAGCTGCATTGCTCAAACTTCCTATGGCCATGGGGGTTTGCCACAGAATACATCAATCATATTCGCGAGATCTCCCTCAAACCTTGTCTTCTGGCCACCCCATGCTCGAGGCAGAAGATCAATTGTCTAAACTTCCTACCGAGAAATACTTCTCAATCCGTATTCGACGGCACGAGAAATTGTTTCAGCAATCTACTCTACAGATGCCATTCGATCTATACTCAGACAATGTTCTTATTGCGAAGGGTCTTAGTTTCATGCAAATTAATGAGCTAGAAACTATCACTAAAAGGGATGATATCCTTATCTCCACTCTGGTTGGAAGGGTTTCGTCCCTCGATGTTGCGGAGTTTGGATCTCTTCTTCACCTAGCAGCGCGGCTAGGAAGCCTCCCAATCGTAGAGCTTCTTGTTACGGCCGGCGCAAATGTCAACAATCACTGGGAAGGTTGTGGGACACCTTTGACAGCTGCATGCCGAGGCGGCAATTCAGAAATTGTTAAATTCCTTCTCCGCAATGGTGCGAGCGCAAAACGTCTCAGTGGCAAAGGGCCCTCACCACTTCATTGGATGATCATGTTTGAGGAAGACGAACTTCAACTAATGGTCGGGCTTCTTCAAGTGGAGATCAACGTATTCTCGAGAGATGTGGTACAACTACGGGAGCATTCGATTCGTTTCATGTTTACGCCCCTACACTTTGCTGTGCAGGCCAGATACTACAAATTAGTTGAGGTATTGCTTAAAGCGGGAGCCGCTACACACGGCGGAATATTGACGCCTCTGGATCTTGCCGTCTCTCTTGGCTTCCCGGAATTGACGGCACTCCTGCTCAATCACAATGCTTCTAGTGGTTTAAAGAGTCCTCTACTGCACCAAGGACTATCAAACGGTGTCCAGTCATTACTACAGCATGGAAACCAACTTCGATCGCAGTTTAAATCTACACTCGACACTGTACTCAAATCAAATTTTTCGGATATCAATGTTTCTGATGAAGACGGTCTCACATCATTAGCCCACGCCATTGGCGACTGCTCTTGCCAACTCAATCTAGTCCAATTAGAGGTTCTTATTGACCATGGAGCTCATCTCAACATCTCCGCGGCAAAGGCCGTAAATATTTTATGCAGAAGGAATGATGGGCGAGGAGGCCGGATCATGAAAATCTTGCTGAGTTCTGGGAGGATCACGCCTTCGCCCATGCTCCTCAACCAAACCTGTCTTTACGGCGACGAGGATATTCTCAAAGCCGTGCTCGAATGTGGCGATAGTGACGTGAGTACCCCGCATGTCGAGGAAGATGGCTCTATCGGAGCGCTTCACTCTTCCGTTTTAATTCCTGGGGGGTACCAGATTATTCGCACACTACTTGACCATGGTGCAGACGTCAATGCAATATTCCAAGAGCGATATGCACTTGAGATGGCTATCATGACCCCTATTGGGGATGGCGATGTTATCGACCTCTTGATCGAACGAGGTGCAGAGTTGACTTCGCCTACAGAGGCCACTATCCTACACGTCGCTGCCCGGCTAGCTTCCAAAATTAATGGAACCCACATATTATTTCACCTTCTTCGACACGACAAGGTGCGTGCCTTAATTAACACCCCGATGGATAGAGAGAACCGCTATACCCCGATACACATGGCTTGCATTGGCGGAGACATCGAGGCTATTGCGGCACTAGTCGAAGCAGGTGCAGAAATCAGCACCGACGAGGAATTTGATCCAGTGTCGCTGGTTCGGGTAGTAGGACGATGTCCGGAGCTAAGTCCAAACTCGAAGAATAAGAATTTCGATATATCAAGACATCGACTCCAAGCAGAAAGAACTTATATAATGCTGCTTGATAAGGTTAATCCTGGCCACCGAAGAACTTCACTGCACGTCGCTGCATTGATTGGCGACTATGAGCGTGTTCTTTCTCTGGTGGAGAATGGCGCAGACGTATGGGCTGGAGATTCAGAGAAGATGACACCACTGGGACATATACATCCTGATGCTACAGATCCAGACTTTGTGGTTCCCGATCCCTCACAAGAGGTGTTTTTCGAGAACAGTAGGAGGATCTTTGGATATCTCCAGATAAAGATGATTGAAGTTGCAGGCGCAGCTACGTCATTGGAAGATGCGAAAGATGTTTTCTTCAGATCCAATGAGTTTCCCGAAGAAGATGACTCCCCCGAACAACTTGTAGCCATGAACACCCATCTCGTAGAGAGCTGCAAACGGGATTTGGGGGAGGCACACCCCGAAACACTTTCCGCCATGTCCAAACTCACAGATGCATATCAGCTATTCGAAGAGAAATATCAGGAGACAGTAGCTCTAGAGCAGGTTATTTTTGATATCCGAGAAGCGAGTCTAAAAGACAACGATCCGGATCTGTTTGAGTCACGCAGTAGTCGCGTCCGAATTCTGCTTCAAGCGGGAAACGTAGTAGAAGCAAGAAGTTATGGACAGGAGGTGCTCGAGCTTGCCATCAAAAGCCTAGGAGAAAGTCATCACAGCACCGAGATCGCTCGACTTCACGTTTCTCTTGTAGATGCAGCTGAAGGTAAAATTGAAGAAGCCTTGGAATATCAAAAGGAACTTCATGGAACGATTGGCTCCAGAGACGGCGTCGGATTTCACAATCGCGATGTGATAATGATAAAATTCAATATCGCACACACGGATTGTGGGTTAGGACGTTGGGATGATGCCGAAGCAGACGTCAAGTATTTGCTGGGTATTCTCGAGTACATCAAGAAGGACGAGTATCCCGATTATTTCGCCTCCCTCCTCATTCTCGGCCAAACCCACGAAAGGTGCAGCAGTTGGGATAACGCGCAGCTCATATATGAGAAGCTCATGGAACATGCGATGAAAACTAGAGGGAGCCAGTCATACTACACTATGAGAGCAATGTCGATTCTTATAGATCTCCACAAGAAACTTTCGAAGTTTAAGGAAGCATCCGATATTCAGCTTAAGTTGGTGGGCATCTTGAAAGCTGAACATGGACTTCAACACTTCAAAACACAAAAGATAGTTTCTGAACTTGCTGAAACGTACGAGAACCAAGACCGGTTACTAGAAGGTAATATTCTTCGGCAGCAGGTAGTGGATTTGTTGCAAGGGTTGCTTGGTCCAACAGACGAAAAGACGCTACAAGCCAAACAGGCGCTGCTCATGAACCTCAACAAACGGGAGCTATTCGACAAAGCCGTGGACATAGGACAAGAGTTGGCATTCGCATATAAAACGACTCTAGGTGATGATGATCCAAAGACCTTATCTGCTAAGACCCAGTTAGCTGTTTTGATCAATAGAACAGACAAACGCGGAGACGCAATTGGGTTGCAGGAGAAGGCCTTACAATCACTTGAAACTATCAATGGAAAGGTGGATGAGAATGTGGCCCAGACATTAATAAATTTAGGGGCTATGTATTTACGAGACCGTCGAACTGACGATGGCGTGGTTGTGCTGAAAAGAGCGCTTGCAATCTACGAAGAGCTCCATGGAGCCGAGAGTCTCGGAGCTAGTAGGTGCCTTGCATTCCTTGCAACAGCCTCTATAAATGCAGGCTGCCGACAAGATTCATGTGACTACCATGAAAGAGCACTAGAAATTGATCGGAAACTCAGAGGGTCAGACAAGCACGAAACGTTATATCTGATTCAATGTCTGTCATACGATTATACTGCTCTCGGGAAATTAGAGGAAGCTATGGCTCTGCAGAAAGAAGTTTTAGAGGGATATCGGAACCTGTATGATGAAGGAAACAAGAATGTTCTCGGGGCTTTATTTGATCTCGCGTCTCTGCACCACAACTTGGAGAACTTAGAGGAGGCGGCAACGCTGCATCAACAGGCACTCCAGGGTCGCCGGAAACTACTCGGAGACTCACATGAGGAGACACTGAGCAGCATCGAAATACTGGCAATCGTATATGCTGACATGGGACGCTCGGAAGACGTACAGCCCCTTTCCCATGAAATGTACTCTCGAACACTTGAGAAATACGGCCCCGACGATGCAAAGACAGTTGAAGCTAGGCAGGGACTCGTCAGTGCATATCGATTTTTACAGCTCTGGCCAGAAGTTGAAAAGTTCCAGAAGATTGTTCTCGAGATATCAAAACAAACTCTCGGGGCTGATCATGCTGACACTATCGAGGCTATGGATATCCTTTCCGAGGCATATAGTTGCCAGGGGAAGAATAAGGAATGTGAGCCCCTCGACATCGCTATTTTGAAACACCGACGACAAACTCTGGAACCAGGGGAGAAAATCTTGCAGGCAATGGGCAATCTCTCAAGTACTTACGTAGAGATTGACAAGTATGACGAGGCGGAAACATTAAGATTAGAGATGCTGGAGATATACCGTGGCAACACGGACGAGGGTAGCGAAGACTATATTGACTGCCAAATCAAGCTTGCAAATATACACTGGTTCCAAGGTCGACTAACCGAAGCGGAGGCGCTCGAACTATCAATCTTGGAAGCGCGGACTCGAACCTTGGGCGACGACGATCCACTGACGCTAGAAGCAATGGAGTCGCTCGCAAAGACGTATGTCAAGCAAAAGGAATTCGCCAACGCAGAAACGCTTTATCTGCGAGTCTTAGCATCACAGAAGAAGGCTGCAACCTCGCATCTAGATCCATATGTTCTGACGACAACAAAGCGTTTGGAAGATGTTTGTTTTGAACAACGCCGGTGGGACGAGGCAAAAGTATACGCGGTAATACTTCTAGATGCCATGAAAGAGCTTGCACCGGTTAATAATGGGCGGGGTATTTTGTCGGCGTTGAATGATTTGCGCAGGGTTTCTTTCATGATGAAGGAGAAGAAGGACGTTTTGGATAGTTTGGATGCGCTGGTAGGTTTTCTGGTTCTCCCTCCCCAATAGTGCACTCTGAGAAGTCCACAATATACCCAAGTACCCAGTTGAGAGAGAAATTAAGCTAACCATCCAACTCTAGATTGTGAACGAAATGAAGAGAAGAGGGCTTAAATATGCCTCGCCCGGGCTCGGGCAGATATTCTCGACTTTAGATGCATTGAAAGACAACTAGTATAAGCTTTGATTTTAGAGGTATTTGGAAGCCATAGTAAACTAGGCGATGCGGTTGGGTTTATACATTTAACCAAATATTTACCTGCCAAACTTCAGTCACTACTTTCAAAATATGATATAAATATACAAATAGCGCACGAAAAATACCTCTATCCAATAACCTGAACCAACGAGCACAGCACTAAAACTTGTTCCTAAAGGTAAAGGACCTTCAACTGTGTCAACTCTTTCTCATAGCTGTAAAAGTCATTGATGGTAGATACTCGCCCAGTTACATCGAGCACTTGCGTTTGGGTTGGACTACCAATCAAACGTCTTGCCAGTCAATTTCTCCGAGAGAGCCCACAGAGCTTGTGCTGTCTTGGAATCTCTCGCGTGCTCAGCGACATCATGAACCTGGCTGTCATCAAGATAGGCGCCGGATGGAATTTTGGGGTCCAAGGCTGTGATTAACGGCGTCGCTGCCCCCTGTGACTGGCTTTTCATAGGGAACACCTTGAAGATGCCTTCGCGGACTTCCACTGGCATTTGGCGCCAGAGTTCGGTCTTGGTCGCTATGGTAGTGTTAGTAGATGATAGCATCACATCCAGAACATCAACCCACCTCCCGGGTTACAGCACGCAGCTGTGATATTCGTTCCCTTGAGTTTCACGGCGAGATCGCGCGTGTACAGGATCATAGCTGTCTTTGACTGGCCGTAGGCAATTGGGGGGATATAGTTTAGCCCCCATGGCACGCCAAACGCCTCACAGTTCTGTTTCGATGGCTTCTCATCTTCCGCCAAGGAACACGCGTTCTCAAAGTTGTAGTCGCTGAAGCGGAAGGGCGACAGCGCGTATCCATTGCTCGCAATGTTAACTATTCGTGCGGCTTTGCTAGCGAGCAGCTTTGGCATGATGCTGTTCGTGAAGAGGAAAGCGCCGAGATAGTTCACGGAGAGTTGCATCTCGAAACCATCTGTGCTGAGGGTGCGCGTCGGGATATTCATCACGCCAGCATTGTTAATGATAATATCGATGCTGGATTCCGGGTAGGCTAGGACTTGGGCTGCAGAAGCATTGGTCGAGGCAAAGGACGAGATGTCGAAAATCAGGGCTCGCGTCTTAACATTGGGAAAAGTTACGGCAAGCTCTGTGATAATAGCCTCAACTTTGACAGAGTCGCGTCCCGTGAGGATTAGAAGGGCCGGGGCCTGGGTGGCTAGTTCATGAGCAATGGCAGCACCGAGACCATTTGGGCTAACTCCAGTGATAAGAACTAGACGGCTCTGTTAGACTATAGTCAACCTGATAGTATTAAGAAAGGATGGTTACGAGATCCGATGAGACTACTTACTTGTCTTATCACGAACTTCTTCAAAGAAGGCCTCGGCGACTTCTCTGGCTTCGGTCTGTGCGCCGAACTCGGCTTTTGATGCCATAATGATGGTTTTTTAGAAAAGTAGTATATTTGAGCTTTTAGAGGTCAATGCAACGAACGTGATAGATAGGATAGTGAAGAATATTATTGGAGCTTCTCAGTCGGTACTATATAGAACCAAGGTTATCGGCCATCTTTTATCTCTTTTAGTTTGTGGTTGGTAGTTGTTGGTTGTTGTCTGCAGCATCGGTCTAACCCGACAGCTAAGTCCGTGCCATGCGTGATAGGCTAAATTGGTAGGTACAAAGTATTAAGTCGTTGAAACAGGTGTATAATTACAGAAGCTGTAAAAAGACAGGGAAACTCTTTAAAATAGGATTTGTTGCTCCTATTATAATAAAGTATTGTTTTACCCAGCTATATAAATACTAACCATGAAATATTTAATTGCAGATATATATTAACGCTATAATAAACGCCAGTTAATTTTATTAGACCTACATAATTTCATCAAATCTTTGTTTAATAAATAAATTTAGTTATACAAATTTAATAATGTGCTCTACATTTACATATTTAGTCCAAGTAGTAGTGTTTGAGCTGCCGAATCTAGCAGCTTCGGAGTATTTTATGCCACCCACCTCACGCAAGCCTTATGGCCCAAATGCCAACACATAACAGAAGAGTGGCCGAAGGGTGGTTCAACTCCACTGTCAAAGTTCCCGGTTGCAAAGCATCTCTTCTTCCTCCAGGAAACCAAAAACAACTACAATGCTTCCTTATGTCACCCACCAAAGACCGCCCAAATATCCTAACATGGTATTAATGTAAAGCCAGTCTCCTCCGGCCGCTCTTTTGAATTCCAATGAATTTCCTAAAAACACCGACATACACAGTAAAACTCCAACAAAACAGCGTCGCGCTAAGAGTCCGGATCCCAGTTAGGGGCCTTGCACGGCGAGTTTTTCTTGACAAAGTCCTTGATCCGGTCCACTATCCACCCGGACTGGAGCCTGATCTCCTCGCCTTCCTCCTTCCAGGGGTAGGCCGGTGAGCCCAGCTTGAATGCCGTGTCCAGCTTGCACGTGTCTTTATAGTACATGAACTGGAAGCAGGTGGGGTCCTTCTCGCACGCTCTGCGGCACATGTTGTACGATCTTGTCGAGTCGTTGACGAAGAAGTTGCCAACAAATTCGGGCTTGATGAGGGGCTCGGGGCGGATTTGTGCGAGGGGGGAGAGATTGTCCCAGTCGTCTCTGCGTGGGGTATCCATTAACGACGCAACCAATGTGTAGTAGAGCTCCTCTGCCAATAATGGCTCCTACAACTGTTAGTCTATTGGCCTCTGTAAATAAGGTGTAGCGACCTACCTTGGTAGAGTTCCTGTGGCTTTCAAAGTTCCACATCTCTTGAATCTCTTCGCTTGTTATATGGTGCATCGTCACAACCGGCGTGCACCACAAATCGGGCCCAAAGTTGAACCTCTTCAGCTTCTCTCCGTTGATCACCGGCCGCACATTCTTCAACAGCACACCTTTCTTGAACAGAGCCTTGGCGATCTCTTGGTCACCGCAGCACGACGTTGTGGCGTTCTTATCGTATTGCTTTGCCAGCTTCTGGCGATCGCTCCCCACCAGTAGCTCCATCGCGGGCTTACTGATCAAGTATCCACTGCCACCGTGCGCAAACGGTGGGTCCCCAACCTCGATCTCACTGCCCAAGTAATGCGGTTGAGAAGCATCATAGGTCGCAAGGAAATGGAACAAGTTCGTCCAGCTGATGTATGAATCCGCGTCGATGTACATGTACCAATCACGTCCCGGAGCCATGTCCCACGCCTTCTGCGCCGTGTATAAATTCTTGTATTTGTCCAGCCGCCACGCGGACTCCTCCCTCCCCTCATTCCGTATCGACCCCATGTCCTGTCCGAGACGCTTGATCTCTTGCTGTTTGTGGTATAGGTCAAAGTCGGGGTTATTGTGCGTAGCAGCCCCCCTCGCGGTGTCGAGAGAGTCGTGTATGGCGAAGTTGCCGACCGTTCCAGCCATGTCGCTGAAGAAAAGAAGGTTCTCTGGCGGTACGCAAGAGAGGTATGTAAGTAGAAGCGTCGGCAGCTTCGAGTATGCCTCTGTTGCCCCTGTTTTCACCACAATCACCAAGCTCGCGTCCTTTGGGTAATTTTCACATCGTGGCCCAGGTGTCCATCCAGTTGCCGTGGCCACTATGTTCGGGGTAGCACCGTCTTTTTGCTGTTGTTGTTGTGCCAATACGTGAGGTAAAGGGATCCCCCCTCTGCAGTCCTTCTGTCGTCCTGTGCTGCGTAGCCTTGAAAGAAGCCAAAGTAATGCGAGTATTCCCAGAACTACCATCAGCCGATGGCGTTGCTTCGAGTAGAATCGGTATAGGCCATGGCGCCTTATCCTAGCTGGGGTGTCCAGCTTCATCCCTCAAGTGTAGCGATTCAGTCCATGAAGTGGAGCAAGGCTAGAACCAAGATATCGCATCCAACAAAAGAGAACAGAGACAATCGCAAAGAGCGAGAGGATAGACTATCACAAAGAACGAGGGGATAGGCAATCGCAAAGAACGAGAGGATAAACAAAGAAAATGAGGGGGATAGCTAGCTATGTAGCTTGGTGTCGTACATATGCGGAGTGAAAACCAACCCACAAACTCAGCCCTAGCAACAATTGAGACCTGGCGGCCTAAGGGGGGTTCCCAAGTACCAGCCAACAAGATACCCACGAGTAACCGTTCCGCAAAGCGCTGGGATGGCAAGCCATGCCTGAATGGGGTAGCAGGCACTCAGTAAACCCCTGTATATATCACCGAACACCACAAGGTCAGGGGATGATTAGTCCCTAAATATATAGGCTAATACTGATACGTAACGTAACTGTTGGTGATACAAGAAAGCGATACAAGTATAGTGCAAGTATTCATCGGAATTTGGCTGACAATTGACAGAGAGACGTTTTGTTGCCAACCAGCTTGGCATCGGGACCCTGCACCCTTTGACAGGAAAACCAGGGTCTACAACGGTGGGTCTCTTGAAGGATTGGGGTCGCTGGTTTTAGTACATGTTGGTAGCTAGAAATAGAAAATCTGTGCATAATATGCATAATACACGTCGAATGACTGTCATAGAAACTACGGAAGACGCGAATTAGATACATCGCGAATCAGAGGTTGGATACTAGGTCTTACCCCCCGCAAGGATCGAGACACCAAAGTTGCTGCCTAGAATCAGCTGGTCCCACATGCCTCGGGAATAGGGTTGGATGCTCAGCCTCTGACGCGTTACCCCAATATAGTGTCCGAGCGTTCCTGTTTAGCAAATCGCGGAACACCTAAGCCACCAAGTCTTGCCGACTAAGCGTTGTGGGATGAGAGCGCAGCAGCGCGAGAATGTTGGAAAGGAAGATGGAGAGGCGGCCGTGGGGAAGAGAGTCTATGCGCGCGCCTTCCGAGTCCTAAACCTTGGTACGTCTCTCCTACCCCCTCTCAAATCACATCACAATTTAACCCCAACCCAGCTGGCCACCGTCCCTGGTACCTTAGCGCAAAAAACGAGTCCGACACCATCTGCTGGGGTTGCAAGGAAGTCTTCGAACCCATTCTAATCAAATACGGCGTTGACCTGGTATACTCCGGTCACGCACACGTCTACGAGCGCCTCGCTCCCATGGCCAACGGTGTCAGCGACCCCAACGAGCTCGACAACCCCACCGCACCATGGTACATCACCAATGGCGCAGCGGGTCACTACGACGGCCTCGACACCCTCGACAAGCACCATGACTATTCGCGCTTCGACCTTGACGTCGATGACCACGCGTTTGGTTGGAGCAGGGTCACCTTCCACAACTGCACACATATGACACATGAGTACATTGCTAGCAGGAACGGCAGCGTGCTGGACACCGCGACACTGATTAAGGACCGCAAGTGTGCTTTTGGGCAGGGTGGTAACGGCACGGCGGGTAATGGCACGTCGACTCCGACAGGACCTACTGCTGTCCCGACTGTCCCGACTGGCGACGCTTCTCGCTATATCTTTGGCGGTTTACTTGCTGCTGTTTCTGGACTGGTTGCCTTCGCGCTTTTGTAGATAATACTATGCCACGCCGCTATTATAGCGAAGTTGATCAGCGCTAATATATAGCAAATAACAGAATTACCATTTAACAAAAACTTTTATGTTGAGTGATGCTCCACGTATATAGCTTAAAGACACATTAATGATGTTTATTTCTCCATAAATATAATAGGTATCTAAATAAATTCATATAATAGTAACCGTCGACTTCGTCCAAGCCTTCGAGTATCGAGACAACGTGCAATACATGCTTAAATATCCCACCCGCTCATACAGCACCTTGTCTCCTGGAACAGCTCTGAGAATCAATGCTCCATAGTGAGCATGCCTATTAAAATGGGGCGTATCTGTCTCTTCTGGACTGGGAATTGTTTCGCCGGTGTAGCCTATAGCCACTATCATACGAACGAGAAAAAGAGTGAGCGACTCAGACCTTACTTCGCCAGCGTCATCGGTATTCGACTCCTTCCAACCACACACGAATCTTTGGTTCGCCGTGTCAAAGTATACATCTGCCATATCACCTCTGTTTCCTTCGCTTGCAACATCAAATATTGGATGCCCGAAGTATGCATCATGCTCGATCCCGGCTTTGCTTATATCCCCATCGATCTTCAGCAGTGGCCACGAGTACCCGCTGAGCGTAATGTGAGCGGATTGCACGCATCCAAAGCGATCCCTTCCAGCTACCCCCACGCCCCAATCAACAATTTCAGCATCATGTAATGTGCCACCCACACTACGCTCGCTGAAACCAAGCGAGACATCGGCATCCAGAGCGGCCCAACTCCACGATGGTGCCCGAAACTCTCGTGGCCGGCGGGAATTTTTGGGATTTTTGCAGCGCCATAGGAGACCAATTTTCAAATCTCGCTCCCATAGACCGGCAGCGTATTGATCACCCGTCAATTGGGCAAACTCCGCGGCGACCCCGGAAAGGGCAGGTAGTTTGTCACTTGCGACGGCCAAGTTGCGCTTGCTGTATTGCTCCAGGATACTATACCACGTGGAGCACAGTTCTCTATATTTTGATGGAGTAATTTCGGCCGCGACTGCGTTTGGCGTCGACTTCTGGACGTCTTGCGGACCATGATGCCATCGCCAAAATTGGCTTTCGTTGTATTTATCTGGCTCGTCACCATCGGCGGCACAGAGAAGACCTCGGCATTCCCAGTAAATTTGCCTCTTGCCATAGTACAAGATACGTTCTGATAGATATCGCTCCTGGAGTGCCCATCCGCGCGTGGCGAGGTGAGATTTGACGATTCCGTCTAGTAACTCGTCTTCGAGTTTCTCTTTTCTGCGTATGGAAAGTGGCTTCCGAGAATCTTCACTCGGATTGATTTTCATGGCGTTCTGGAGAACGGTTACTGATGCTTGCTCGCAGACGTGAATAAGGTTCCCACTGCTGCCAGTAGAGACCGCCGCAGCGATGGTGAGGGCGGAGTCCTTATAAATGTCGCCCATTTTCACGGAGGCGATTTCCCAGTCGTCTCGGGAGTCTTGGAGAATGCACAGTGAGTCAATCCAAAGATATCGGTAACCAAGCTTTCGCGTAATAGTAACAGCGTCTTGGAATGTATTCGGCAAGTTCGAAAATTGAATGCGTTCTATCATATGTGGTAGGTTTTGCGTCGTGGTTTTGAGAACGCCTGCCGGGTCTCCCCAGCTGTGACTAAGCGTTAAATAGACGCCTTGGATACCGCCTGTCTCTAACAACCGGAGATCCCCAGGACTCCCTGATTCCCCAACATCAAGGACGCGGTCGGGCAGAGTTGTAGGCTGGATTGGAACACATGTTTCATGATGCTTTTCATGGCAAACAGAAAGCCAGTTCTTTGCTACGTTGAAATTGGCGTCAGAACCTAAGTCAGGGGAAATATCGTATCTCCCAATTCTGTAGTCTCCGAATTGTATATTTTCTTCTGTTACAGTTATCAATAGCTGGGCGGGAGCACTGTGAGCAACTTGGGACTCACCGCGAGGACAGGTGAGCTTGAATTCCACGACAAGGTCAAAACGCCCAACACGAACAACTAACGTGTCCATACGCCTCTTTGACTCGACTGAAGTGATACGAGACGAAGTGATGCATATTTCTAATTGGGTGTTTCCAGCAACGTCTTCGGGTTTCAGGGACTCGAGGACCTCTTCTACGCTGTCGTAATCTCTGGTTTTTGCACCATCTCCTTGCCTATAGTGATGCCTGGGGAGTTTGCAAGCGGTCCAGATCTCACAGCAAAATTCACAGCCTTTTTCAGCAGAATTGATTAGGCTTTCGTACGACGAGTGGTGGGGAAGCCAGGCACCATCTGGAAGTCGATAGTAAGGCGCAGTACGTTGTGCATCACTGTCGATAAATAGCTTCACGAGTTGTTTAACGGATAGCTGGTCGCATATCTCGCACAGCATGATTTCGACTATTATTCTGACATCTGTCAAAAGTCGCATCAATCCGTAATAACTATAAAACACTGATGGTAAGGTTGCGATTTATGGTTGGAGTTGAGTAAAGTGCTGCGCCACAGATGTTTTTGCCAATCATCAAAGAACAATTGTTCCTGGCATCAACCTGCCTTACTGACTAAGCTTCACCTCCCGACTCCGATAAATATTGAAGAGACGGCTCGCGATAGTGTGTCGTTTTTCATTACTCATATCTATTAGATGTACAGTACCCCGTTAACAACCCAATATGTTATTTCCAGTGTAAGTTGTGATCATCCGGCCAGAATAATATGCTCATGTCGGAAGGGTTTAACCCCGCGCCTGCCTAATTGAGAGACGATAACCAGCCCAGCCCGACGTCTCGCCATAGTGTAACCTCGAAATTCAACACAATTTTGTATTTTGAACTCTGTCCAGAACAACAATTTACTTTTTGTTTTGAAGGGTTGGCCCTGCAGTGTGATCTGTATGTCCTAATAAAAGACCCTGGCAGAATTAAACTAACAACTTGTAATCAGGTTACTACGAGGTAGGAGTTCCAGGTGGGCTTACCATCCTATATAAGTAATATGATGAGATCTCGGCGGAGTAGTTCGATTGAGGTCTATTGCCAGCTCTGCGGCGTGAGCTTTAAAATCAACCGCTTCAGGACCCGTTCTGAGCCTAGGCATGCCGCCTGGGATTCTACGGTGTGCTGGGGAGACGAATGGGGCTTTCCCTTTGGATCAAATTATTACAACTGCCCAACCGAGAGTAAAGAAAGCTGTGTAGCTGTCGATCGTTTTCATAGCCTTCCAGTTACTCTGGGAACCTCCACAGTTGGCTTTCCTACGCCTTCTCAGTTTGATACCGAATTTTCGCCATTGAGCGTATCGTATGAAAAAAATGTCCAGTCTTACGAGCATATCGCGGGCCCGAGCTGCCAGCAACTGGTGGGATATAATGGCCACAACATATCCGTCGAGGAAATGTTAGACTGTACGACTGTACAATGTCTATATGCGAAAGATGATAGCTGGATACCAAATGGGGAAGATATGTACTTCGAAACGGATTCGAAGTACTACCTAAGTGGTCTATCAGACCACTCAAGCATGGAAGGGTGGGAGCAGATATTTGCTCCTATCCGCCACGGAAAAGTACAAGGAAAAGTAGACAATGACAACAATCCATGTCTACAGGTAAGTTTTTATTCATACGATGCAGGAGCGGCCTGTACCACTTTTATATGATTGCTGATATATATTTTACAGTCAGAGGAGCGGCAGAGAGAGTCTGGAGTAGCATTCCACCCGGCATGCTTCGAACTCTTTAGAATTGTTAGCGAGCAGATCTTCGGAATAGTCAATGTGAATGGGTTAGTCGAGCTGCGAAACGCCAGCTGTACGAGCTTTACAAAAATATTCTGCGATTGGGGCGAAGTCATTGAGGACTGCAGGGAACAATCCTGGCAGCACTTGCCTGGCACCGAGTACCTCGTTTCGAACCCGGTCTTCATTCCTGGCTTTAGAGACATATGCGACAACGCTCTCCAAACTGGTGAAGACTTTAACGTTCAACAAAGCGCATTCTCTCAACGAGAAGGGCATCAAAATCAGTCTGTTTCCGCAGACCCATTTCTCAAGTTCCCTTCGGAGTTGGTGCAAAATATCGTAAGCTATCTTAATCCCAAAGAAATTGCTGCTATACGGCTTGCTTCTCGTGCATTCGAGCACTTACCTATATCGCTCTGGTACCGGCTCATTTGTACCAATATGCCATTTATCTATGAGGCATGGCGTGATGATGTTACGCCGTATACATGGGCGTCTCAAGATGTCAACTTGCTACAGAATCTCAGAAAGGAAGCAGAGGAGTGGGAGTCGCAGCGCGAAAAGAAAGCTAGAGAACTCGATCATGATCCGGAATTGGAAGCCACGTTTCTGGCTACGGAGCCTAAGATCCCGCCGTGGCATACTGAATCAAATATTAAGAAGCTAAAAGAAAAATCACTCAGGATAAAGAAAAGGTTGCAGCCAATTGCACTACCCCGCGATAAAACCAATTGGTACCAGTTGTACAGCGACGTCGTTCGCTATTGGAAGGACTTGAAAGGACTGCAGAATCGTGAGAGGATGTGGGAAACCCTTTTCGACATTTGCGGTGCAATTGGGGAAAATGACGGTCGAGAAGCCGAGGGGAATGAAGATAATGCCATGAATCAGGCTTAAAGAGGAAGATGGTTTTAAGAAGGTACAATGGGTTAGATTACTGACTTGAATTCAATTTATCATATATTTGTCAGGGTTCTACTCCAAGAGTTTATTTTCGGTATTAATCAGATTTCTCTGACGGCTCTATAAACAACTACCAAAATCTCTCAAAATATCAACAACCTTCTTGCTAAACTCGCTACTCAATCTCGACCCCATACGATCATCAAACTCTACACCGAAACTACCCTCCAAACAAGCTAATACAACAGTCTGATACTTTTCCCCAGTATAAAAAGCCAAACGCCGTTTCGCATGCTTTAACAACCGGGCTTTTGTCGCTTCAGCTGTCTCGGCAATAGTGGTGTTTGCTGATGGGTTTAGGAGCGCACCGCCATCGATTTGAGAGAGAGATTCCCAGAGGCCGATTTCGAGCAGCATAGTTCCTAGAGCTAAGAACTGGTCAGTCTGGAATGAGAATACTTAGTGGCGAGGGAAATCGTACCATAGATATCATGAATTTTGGAGAATGTCTCGCTGGGCTGTCCCCAGCGTTGGGGGTGTCGATATATATTCCGCTTAATATCATAATCTGGCCTCCCACTTGAAAAATCAGAACCAAGCCTGGAGTACTCAAAGCCAAAGATCCTTGGTTTCTCTAGCACAGCTATCTCTAGCATTTCTATGGATTGATCTGTCGCAGTTCCTGGAAGAAAGATGATGTTCTCGCTGCGAAGGCTCTTATGCACCCACCCCACTGAATGCAGGTGCCCTAGTGACTCTGCTAATGCGTAGGCCAACTTCATGCGAGTTCCTAATCCAGGTTTAAGTTTCTTGGAAATGAGCTTGGTGTTTAGAGATGCAGGAATACTCTGTGACGGGAATTCGAAGGCGAATCCAATGCGCTTTCCGGGTACGTCGTCGAAAAAATTGATGCAGCGAAGAACCCGGAATCGATCATTTTTCGTCTCATGAAGCAATGCAACAAGTTGTAATATCCGTCGAGAAACAATCTCATTTATGCTTCCAGTTCGATCCTGCTCGTAGTTTTTATACTCGACAATTACCCCTCCTTTCCCGGTTATTTGCCCAACTTCTAGTTCCTGGAATTTCATTACCTCCTTGAATTCGAGCCGTGAGATCTTTAGAGACTTTGCCGTCTCAACCGATATTTGAGACGATCCTGGAGCAAGTAATTTCCTCATTCCAATCCCCTCTAGCATTCCGGCCTGACCTGCATCTTTATCCTCCTCGAGTTTCTCCATTTGTGACACAGTCGAGAAAAATGGTAATGGCCACCACGCCAGTTCCAACAACGATTTAACTCGTTCCGTCCACGCTTCAAACTCTGTCACAAGTTTCTCGGCGCTCTTCTTGTCACTCATAACCCAAACCGCTTTCTTCTTCCAACTGGTACTCTTCGATAACTTCGCGTCTCCCGCTTTACCGATACCCAAAATCACAGACCTCCTCTCGTCCACATCCAACGCACCCACGCCCCCAACCAACTCGCTCTCGTCTCTCGCGTTCAACGCATACCGTTTCTGCACAACATAGTATTTCTCCAGCAACTCATACAGCTGCCTCAACAGATCTACAAAATTCTCACATACATTCTCGGGTAATTGGTCGAATAATCTCCCTTGCACAAGGGGAAATTTATTGGCTTCAAATAACACCCGTTCGAAGGCATCGAGGCGTGTTATCTGCAAAGAGAACCTCAAACGAGAGCGCTCAGCATCGCCGCCGAAGTTTTTGGTGTCGGACCATAGTTTGGCGATGGCTTCGGCGGTGGGTTTTATTATTGCAATAACGCCGATGGCGAGCCCGGCGACTTCCATTCTCAATAATGGAGGGTAAGTTGCAAGATAATGGAGAGCAATGAGGGAGTGAAGCTGGCTGGCATGAGGCTTTTCAGCCGTCTTTGGTGTCGGTCACGTGCACTACCAGGGGTTAGTTTATGGCACGTGAGAAGAGGCGACTGGTTTTAAATGCTCTTGTAAATGCCTACGGAATAGAGTAGTGTAGATGAGTTTCAACATAGATATAAAACGCAGACTAATACTTAGGATATCATATACTACAAAGTTTGTTTGGTGTCTATTAGCCAACGTTATCCGCATAACCCAAGGAGTCTTGGTGCGGTCCACAGATTTAAGATCTTTCTCCAACCAGGTAGTCTGCTGGTTCATGATTCCGAATGGGCCCTCCGAGAACGCCTCCGTTCCATTGGCCTCATCGGGGCCAATGTAACCGTGGCCGAGATCGGTCTCGGTGTCTAGCTGGATGTAATGCGTCATCCCATGATCGAACGAGTACCAGAAGTTCTCGACGCCACCGGACTCCTTGCTTGGCATGCGGAAGTGGTTACGGAAACCCGTGAAATTGGTCTGCCCAGGCATGCAGATGCTGGAATCGTATGTGATGTTCTTTTCCTTGTCGGTTGTTCCTGCGTTGTCGCAGTTTGCCTCGTGGTTTCCGGGGCCAACCATGTAAGGCTTGAATGCTGTGACTGAGGCCATGTCGTTATAGAAGGCGTTCAAAATGGACTCATAGACCTTGTATCCCTCAGCGATGGTGGTGTTAGGGAGGAAACCTTGGATCTCCTCCTTCAGCCAATAATCAGCGTAGGCGATATCTCCATCTACATCAAACCGTAAGTTAATGTAACAAACTAGGGCGAATTTATCATACCGTGCCACATGAAATCGAAGCTACTTGCATCGGCCTCCAGGGCCTCAATTGTGTTCCTTTCGCCAATTTCAAGCATGCTTGACCCGCCCTCGCCAACGGATGTCGTGAGGCCTAGCGGGCCCATGGTGCCAAGGTCAGCAAACATGGCCACGGTGTAGGGCGTGCCATCTCCAGCTGACCTGCTGGTCTTAAAAGAAAACGGGACCGACGTGTCGGTAGCGGTCAAAAGGTGGCCTGGGAGATAATAGTACAGCGTGTCGGGCTTAAGACCGGTCAACTTGACATGGTTGTTAAATGTCAGAGAAGTAGGGTATGTAATTGAGACGTCAGACGAAGCTGTCTCGGTCAATGCCTCTGGGGAAAGACCGTAGTGCACAATTGGGTTCGACAGGTGGTCAAAAGTGTTCCAGCTCACGAACATGCCAGTATCGCCGGCATATGCCAAGCGAATCTGGGAGTTCATGGTCGCATTGGCGGCTGCCGCATCGGTTGCGGCATTGGCGGGGAATGCCTGGAGCAAGGTGGAAATGACTGTAGCCAAGACGGCTGGGAAGCGTGCCATTGTGAAGATCGCGACGCCAAGAAGAACTGGGGAAGAAGCGCCAACCGAGTGACAGGTTGACTGGAAAAGAAAAGAGCAACGAAAGGGTTTATATTTATTTACCTGAGACCTAGACCCCCAAAAACGTCAAACTTCCTACCTTGATAGCTTCAAACTTCCTTTGATTTGTTTTTCTAATGGTATCGACTCGCGTTTGGGTAGAGGCCCACGTGCTCTCGAATCTCTTGCTGATGATCAGCACTTGAAAGGGTCCGGTCGTGTGCTAACATCCCTGGATTTATACAAGCGCAGGAACAAGCGCCCACGTGGAGGGGCGTAGAGTGTAATCATGTATGCAAAGAAGTCGATAGGATCGATAGAAGGCAAGACGAGGTCAGCGAAGAACGACCGGTTGGTCGGGCATAGACTAGATAGTCCATGTCCTGCGGGTGAGGTGACGATATGGATATGGAGATTCATGGTTAGTATTGTTAGTATTTGCCGTGGAGAGCAATGGGAAGCAACACTTTTTCCCCAGCCTTAGTCTGGGGTCTAGGGTGTAAGAGCCGTATTTCGTACTCGGCAAGAACGGCTCTTAGGCGAACCTGTTGAAATACACACGTGATGAGCCTTGTCTAACAAGAAGCTTCCTTCAGAGTTGCTTCAGAGTTAGACTTTATAGATTAGTTAAATACTCATTAAATTAATTCATAACGTCTCATCAAAGTGCGAATACTACGAAAGCAGCCGGAGCTTTCATGGTATCACGTGATTGACGACAAACTTGTCAGTTCTCACATTGAATGCCTATAGCTCCAAACCCCTTATTAAATACAAGTCTTACGTATGCACGGCATCCGTATTCCATACTCCATACGGAGAGTACACTTCATTGCTGAACTAAGATGTGCGCGTCGTTTATGTAAGCAGATCAGTTCACAGCCTCAGCCCATTGCCTAAAAGGCTGATGATCCGCGATACAATTAGGGTTCGGGATGCTAAGAATCCGCGATACGAAGTGACGCGTACCATCTGTAGCCAAACATCTGGCCATCGGTGAAACATGACAGGTGCACCCATTCTGGTATTGGACGCCTAGCATTCAGCTTACTCCACTCGAACCCAGCGTGACACCGCGTTTGTCGGTGTCGGGTTCAACGTATGTTTCCGTACATACTTCCTCATCGAGTCGGGTAAGCATCACCGATTCGTGAACAAACGTCGTCGTCACAGGCGGTTGACTCTCCATACATAAACTTAACAAGATCGACGCCAGGTTGCGTAAAATAGATATCTCTCTTCTTAAGTTGCTTTCTAATTCTCCTTGCACCTCTAATATTTGTAAACCGCCGCAATGAGGCTTCATGAAGCTCTTCTCACCGGCATCCTGTGCCTTTCTGCGCCGGCAAGCAGCACGCCTGTTAAGCAGTCATGGACAATCGGCCAGACAGTCCATACCCAAGGCGGCCCTGTCTCTGGACAGGCCGCGTCGTCCGCGCAGAATGTATCTACCTATCTTGGAATTCCCTATGCTAAACCCCCTATCGGTGATCTTCGTTTTGCTCCCCCTGAGGGTTACTTCAACCATACGCCGATCGACGGCTCGAAATTCGTATGCGTTCCACTCTCCACACCCCCCCATATCTCATGAACTAAGAATTCCAAACTAGGGCCACTCATGCCCCCAAGCCAACGTCTTCGGCGGCTCTACGCCCCCAAATACCGAGGGCAAGAACCTCACCTCCGCTGGTCTTGCTGCACTTGCCGATTTGACTTACGGCTACGCGGATTCGAGCGAAGACTGCCTTACCCTTAACGTCTGGACGAAGCCGCAGTTTGGTGAGACGGGCAAGGCTGTCCTGATCTGGATCTATGGAGGGGGCTTCGCCATTGGCTCCACGTCAGACCCCATATATGATGGCCAGTATATCGCAGACCAGGAAGATGTAGTCCTTGTCACCTTCAAGTACCCTTTCCCCCCTCAGTCCCTAGAACCTATTTCCTTACTGACGCTCAACCCAGTTACCGACTCAACATCTTCGGTTTCCCCGGCGCCCCCGGCTACCACAAGAACCCTGGCATCCTCGACCAGCGTCTAGCCATTGGATGGGTGCGCGACAACATCCGCGCCTTTGGTGGCGACCCCAAGCGCATCTCGCTCTTCGGCCACTCCGCCGGCGGCATCTCAATCGACCTCCACTCGTTCGCCTACACCGACGACCCCATCGCCGCTGGCCTGATCATGGAATCCGGAACCACATCCATCGGCACCTACACAGCCGAAACCACCGCCGAGAGCTGGTACATTGTGACCTCTGCGCTCGGATGCGGTGACAACACCACCGTGCCCGCCACACAGATGGCATGCATGCGCACAAAGCCTACCGCAAGCATTAGCGGCGCCATCCCGCTGGTCAACCAACCTTATGGCTCCGCCTACTTCTGGCCCACCATCGACGACGAGGTCGTCTTCTCCGACTACCCCGCCCGCCTAGCCGCCGGAAACTTTGCCAAACTCCCCCTCCTGATCGGAAATGCCGATTACGAATCCGGCTACCACCGTGCCATTGCGTCGGTCTTCGACCAGTACCTCAGTGACGCGGAATGGGATGGCTTCAACCTAGTCAGCTTCACATGCCCTGCAGCAACACGCTCAGCCGCCAGCGTGGCGGCGGGACAGCCGACGTTCCGGTACCGTTATTTCGGGAACTTCCCCGAGATGTCGCTGACGACGGTCCCGGACAGCGGGGCGTACCATGGCAGCGAGGTGTTGCCGATTTTTGATACGGTGGAGGCGGGGTCCGGGGGGATGGAGGTGTCGGGGGATCTGGTGAGACTGGGGATTTATTTGAGGGGTATGATGGGGATGTTTGCGAGGGATCCGGCGGAGGGGTTGGTGAGGTATGGGTTTCCGAAGTATGATGTGGTGGGGGAGACGCTGGTAAGGCTTGGGTGGGAGAATGGGGTTGGACCGAATCCTGGGGCGGCGGGGGTGTATGATGCAGATTGCCCTTAGAGAATATCTGGGTCATTTGTCGCTGGGCGCTGGATTATGTAGGAGGTGATGTCGCTGTTCAATAATAGGAAAATGAGCATAATCGATTAATATAAATCAAGTATTAATGATAACGTATTTCACAAGCGAGTGAGCCACACAAGCGAGTGAGCCACGAAAACACCAAAAATTAACAGTTACTACTACTACTACACCACCACCTCACATAATAACCCTTATTCAATCGTAATTGAATCCTCGTGCCTTGTACATGTACGGGAGTTATGGCCCATAATACCACATAAGCCACAACGCTTCTGTCGGCCTTTAGAGCCCACCTGCTGACTACTCTCACTTGCCACCTCCGTACGGAGTTGAGCATCAACCTCAGCAGTCTGAAGGATATCCTCTCCCTCTCGTACGGAGAGACTACCCCCTTGCATTATACGCCTCTTACGCTTCCTTTCCCTCCTCTTTTTCTGTTCATTTGCAGCCTGTAGAGCCTTAACTTCTGCCTTGAGTAGAACAGTAGAATNTTGTACAGAGAGACTGCCCCCTTGCATTATACGCCTCTTACGCTTCCTTTCCCTCCTCTTTTTCTGTTCATTTGCAGCCTGTAGAGCCTTAACCTCTGCCTTGAGTAGAACAGCAGAATGCATCATCATTTCTGCTCCTTTAACAAGGCAGCTAACAGCATCATTAATTGAGGTAGGAGAGCTGTTCTGATGTCGTACGATGCGGTTCTTAATGTGCTCTGTTTAGAAGTTAAGCTCCCTTATAGTTTAAGGAGTCTTTGAAGTCCAATTGTTACTCTTAAGTATAGGAGGAGTTGGAGTCCTTAAGTGTAGATTTAAGTGAGAGAGGACATTCCGCGGCTCGTACGGAACTAGCCCTATAGCTCGGAATCCGCTCTTAATGTTCTACTCTATAAATGTAGCTTTAAATGCTTCTTTAAATGCAGAGAGAAACTCAAGCTTTGTAATATGATTTAGCCTGTTCCGTACGAAGGTTTCAATCTAACGTCCGTACGAAAGCTTTAGTGGTGCAAAGCAGCTAACATTAAGAGGCTGAAGAATGTGCGAGGAGTGTAGTGGCATACAGAGCGTGATTATCTTCCGTTCTGTGCAGTAGTGTTGAAATTAAGCTAAGAGGTGGCTCTCATGTCCGTCGAGAATAAGAAGGCGATAGGTTCCGATCGTACGAGCATTTGTATGCTAATCGAAGTGTTGAATCCACTCGTACCCAATTGAATTTGAAGTTCACCCATTCTCACTTAGCGTAATCACCTAATCGTCTAGTAATCCCGAGTCCTCGTACCATGCAGAGAGGTGATTCTGCGCCTTAAAAATGATGAACGGCGGGAGTGCCCATCCGTACGAATTAACACCTTAGATAATTAACACCCACTCTCTATTCCCTAGCTGTATAGTCTTCGGACGGCTCTTTGCTTCTAAGCTTATAACTACCTTTGTAGTAGCAATAACCCCCATTGCGAAACCCGCTTCATTAAAGTTGTAGATATCCTGCTCTAAGATTCCGTATTTTGCAACTATGTTTCGTACGAGGGAGAACCACCCTTGAATTATCTTTGGATCTTCGCATTTTGCTCTTTTATAATCGTACTTCCGACTAAACTTTGCTTTAAGTTCCGTACGACGCTTTATGAAGTTGGTAGTCTAGTTGACTCTAACAGGGCTCTCGCCTCGTTTAGAGAGTAGAAGGTCTGCCATTTCTTGCACATCTTGCGGCTAGGGTGGAAATCCACGTGAATCTAGGTCGAGGATATACTAAACAAGAGCTGACTCTTCGTACGGAGTTAATTTTTGTGAGTTAGGTGTAGAGTCGCGTCAGGAAGTCATGCTGTGGATTCGTCGTTAAATTGTTGCACGAGGGATATCGTACGATTCTGCAGCTTGTCGGATACTCTTTAAATGCCCATTTTTAATTGCATTAATAGCTTGTAGTATTCTACCCTCTTTATCAGAGTATTGGGCTTGTGTTAGTGGTGGCATAGTTGACTGCAGTCAAGTGTACGCGTTCTGGTGTTTTCGTGGCTCACTCGCTTGTGTGGCTCACTCGCTTGTGAAATACGTTATATGTTTGACGGTAGTTTGTATTCTTGCGAAAGCTGACTAACTTAACACCCATCTAATCAAATAAACCCACGGTCACCCAAATCGTCCAAGACCTTATATAACACAACATACTCCCGAACTAGTCGTATTCATAACCCCTATTCCAAATCTACGCATCTGTACCCAGCGCAAAACACCTATCACTACTATCTTCATTATTCCCCCACCAATATGGCATCGTAACCACCTTTCCCGCGCCAAAAAATATGAATATGAGCAATAAATTCAGGTTGTACCCTGCATCAAACGCTGCCGCGAGCAGGTAGTTGTAGCGCGCCCATAGGTTATAGCGGTACCGATATGCCCAGAACATGACAACGAAGCCGCCGATAATGGAGCTAAAGTAGCCCGTGCTGATGTTACCGTAGAAGTTCGACAGACCCGCGAAGAAGATGGTGGTGTTCCAGAGCTGGAATTTCGCACGTGGGAAGAGCTTGTGCAGGCCGAAGATGATGAGTGGGGCTAATGCGCCGACCAGGAATCCGTAGGGGACGGGGTGGAAGAGAGATTCTTCGAAAAGGCGTTTGGGGCCCTGAGGTTGAGTGTCAGCAGAGAGCCAGGAGGTGGTTGAATGCCGAGACTTACAATTAAGACGTATTGTACGCTCGTTGTCAACGTACTTGAGAGCGATTGACCGGTCCATTGATGCGTTGGATCAGTTTTAGACCCGTTGAGGTACTCGGCCTTTGTCTTCAGGGCCCATCGAATGACCCCATAGTTAATCGGGATGCCGATAAAAGATCCAAACAACTGGGAAAAGAATACAGCTCGCTGTGGGACGTGCATGTAGTGGCCGATTTTCTGGTCTTGCAGCATGAGCTGGGCCCTGTACCATGCATCCCCTGCTATGGAGCTGTATACAGTTGCCCCGCATGGATTGTGGTTGCCACTTATGGCATTTACCATCAAGCCGTATAAAAGCTCATTTGTGGTCCCGATCGCCTGAAATTTGTCAGTATGGATCTCGAGCTATCAGAATAGGTCCAAAATACTCACCAGTTGGTAATTAGAGACAGCATAGAGCCATCCCAGCGGCTAAAATTTGTCATTAGCTAGCTGACGGCTTCAAAGTCATACATTACTTACGATGACCATCACTGCGCCAGTTGCTAGGGCTACGAAAACCGTGAACACTGGTATAAACAGCTGCCCCGTTGCAACGCAGGTAATAATAATCACAAATGAGACTAGAAACAAAATACCATACCTAGTGCTGTGTCAGTGATTGATAATTTTGGAGGCCGTTTGACTTACCACCACCATGGAACTTCTTCATAAGAACGCTGAAGAATGTTCAGCTGGTCATTGTACTGGTGGTTGATTGTTTCTTTGCCTCCTGCGCGTCGTCGGGCTTGCAGCTTCTGAATCGTGGCCTTAATCGTTGGGAACCCAAAGACAAGAAGCCACACAATGCCCGAGGCGTAGCTTGCATAGTCAAAAAACATAGTCCATAGTACTTGGGTCCCAACGTAAATTTGGCCATGTTCAGCATAAGCGGTTTCGTTGAAGGTCGCTTGTGGTGTCATCAACTCTAGAATAGGGTACGGCTCTGCATCGACTGGGGAATGTCAGCTTCGAATATGTGCTATTTCTAGGAGATAAATCACCTGTGAATAGTCTGTTGCTCATAAGTTTATGGTTCCACTGGCTAAGGCTCCCCCATTTCGCGGCCGGGATTAATATAAAACAGGCAACAACATAAGCGAGGAAAATGATAACTTGCGTCCACCACGGTGTGACGAACAAGCTGCCGCTGTTGCTAAGATTACTCAGATTAGACCAGTCAAATGACAGATTCAATAGACTCATTCCACCAAATCCGGAGCCAAGGAAGTTTGCTGTAGCGTTCCTTGGGGCTACCCAACACAGGAACGCCATGGAACCCAGCATTGGGAAGATAAACTCGGGGAGAAATTGCCACTAAAAGAATTCTAGTTAGCAAGGGCGTTAAAATATGAATTGGTACATACTGTGGTGATAAATGCCAGTGAAGAAAAGAACACCTTCATTTGCTTCCTAGTAACGCGTGTGGGGTTTACGTTTTGCTTTTTTTGTGTTTCGAAAAGGGCCGTTTGACACAACCTGTCCTGTCAGCACTTTGCCTTTTGATCTGCCTAGGGAAACTTACGCAGAGAACCAGGGGTATTGTGGATCGTAGAGCAGGAACTGGCGTGCAATGGCCGCGTATGAATAACCAACCCAAACCACCGACCACATAAAGAAGATGGCAACAGCAGGGTTGATTCTGATACCAAAGTATAATTCTGCCATTGAAATCGGGCCACTGTTTATTGGTTAGCGGTTCTCGCCCGTAGACATATGCAGACATACTATGCAAGATTATACGTCGCTCCTGACGCAGCTGAAATAGTAACAAGGACATGCTCCTTTGGATTCCACGGCCCGGGATTCAAGCTGAATCCATACTTTGTGAACGGCAGCCTTATCGTTTTTTCAGGCAATATTTTAGCCAGCCAGAGTCCCAGATAGTTTGATAGAATCTGGACGAAAAACACCGAGTATGGCGCATATGTCGTACGGTAGCTGGACAGTTGCGATACAAAGGCACCGGGTGCCACGAAGAAGGTGGCTAAGATAAAGTATCTGAAGGTAAGACATGGCAGTGTTGGATCATCCGTCAGACTGACAATACGCCGCACCTGCGGTGGAATATCTCTGAGCACCGGGTCGTCGTCGGCAAAGTGCTCATCACTATCACTACCATCTCGCCCAATGATGGTGGGTCCCTTCTCAGAGTCAAAGATAACCTCGCCGCTGGACAGGGTAGAAACATTTCCGATTCCGTTCGACTCGGGCGCGGCTACAGCGCCCGATTTCTCGAACACGGGCACGGGATTATCAGACACGGGCACTGGATTATCAGCGCTTGGGGTACCTCGACCGAGGAACCTATTGCGCAGCGATGAGAACGCCATTGTAGACGCGCGCGTGCAAGATAATAGTTTGCTGAAAAGGCGTGAGCGATGGGCAGAGCATGCAGAGAGCAGATCCCCCAAGGGGGACCAACAGACATTTAATATCCGCGGAGCCCATTGTCTTCTCTTCTACTTGTTGCAAGGATCACATTGCGTGCGTGCAGCCATATGTTGAGGTGCTCGGTATACGAAGAAGCTAGTCCCTGGCACATCACGGGAACCCCACCGCCCATCACTTAGCCAGATCTACCTGCCCGTTTTGGAAAGAGTAAAGGCCTTCGCTCATGACGTGCTTCACGCGGCCAGTCGGATTGCTGCCGCGCCGTTTTCTTCGGAGACTTAGGGTCTACTGTAACCTCATGTAGCAAGAGGATGGTGGGAGAGGGCTTTGTTGGCTGAGTGTTGCTCACGTTCTCGATGCTATTTGTTGGCGGAATCGTTGTCAGAGATGTAAGCCATCTCACCGTTTCACAGCAGTTTATTGGAATGGTTGAGCCAATTGCCGCTTTGGCGGATAGCAATTCTGTAAAAAGCCGTTAGCCTCGTGCTCAGTAGCTAGTCGTAATTTTGCAGTACTTTGTAAGCCGCAAGTAGTTCTAGCCCCCACAAACGCCATCCGCGTTATATCGGTTCCGGTATAGCCCCTTCTTCCGACGCAACAGCTAGAATAACACGAAAGCGGATGTAAGATCTTAATTTTAGACCGAGGGAGGATTGCGGAAGGAGCAATAGTATGTTAAACGCTGACAACGCGCGCCTTTGGCAAACTAGGAGCGAAGCGACCAGACGAATCAGGAAGCTGCGTAACCATGGGAATCCGACAATTGCAGCGGGGAGAACGATTCTACAGTAACACCATTCCATTGCCTTGATCTGTCTATACATACGAGACACGGCATATTGTAATCCGCTGTGAGGCGCATTTCCAAGCACTCTCCGTCAAAGCTTGTTTGTGCGCCAGTTGAAGGCCAAGTGTGGAGGTATCCCGCCAAGTAATTGGCAAGAGCTTATCTTAGTTTCCGTCCCGCCAACGCCCAGCACTTGCAACGACCACCATCGTTCTGGATGCCTCATGAACCTCTGTAAGAACCGCGCCTATAAGGAAAGTATTTTCATTTAAATTGAATTCAATTGGGGGACGTTTTCTTTTATACAGAAAGATCTCTAAAGCAGCTGCCTGAAAGCACAGACTGCTGCCGCCAAGGTCGCTACCGGGAAGCCCAAAAAAGGGCTGCCTAGAATACCGGCTACATACCTATAGCAACGCGACAAGTTGTTTATAAACAAAAACCCCTTTTTTTCAATTTTTCCTCTACCTGTCCAAATCAGATAAATATTTTCGTTATTTACATGCACCATGGAGGCGTTTTTTGAGGAAAATAGAGACTCGTACATGAAGCAGGTGGCTGCCTTCAAACCTGCGTCTAGCCAAGGCACGAGCACTGGCACGGAGTCGGGTGGGGATACATCCATAGGCGCACGTATCCGGCCGCTCCTCCCGAAAGAGATTGAGGACCACGAAGTTGCTGGAGTCTACGCACGATCAGAAGAGGGGTACGCAGATGTCCACGAGTTACGCCGCAAAGTCAATGGCCAACCAGCATTAAATGTACGAAGGCCCCTTTGTTCCTGGTCTAAGGTGGGGATACTGATGAGTCTTTGAAGTCATCTAGTTTCCGACTAGACAAGGTGTACGGACCAGATCAGACGTCAGAGGATGTCTATCATGACCTTGTTGCGCCGCTGATTCCATGGGCGTGGGGTGGTGGCATAAGTACTTTGTTTGCCTACGGCCAGACAGGATCTGGGAAGACGCACAGTGTAAGCGAGCTGGAGAAACTTGCCGCTGCGGAACTTATGAATGGAAAACTGGAAGGAAGCCGAGAAGTTTATATCTGCGCGTTTGAGCTAGTTGGAAAAGAAGCGTTTGGTAAATCCCCAGCCACAGGGCCCACCGCCGAGTGGCCAAACTGCCCTTTGAAAAGCCTCGGGTTCTAATGCCTACAGATCTCCTAAATGACCGCCGAAAGATTGTTGTCATGGAAGACGCCTTTGGCGAATCCCAACTTGTAGGTGCTATTGAAGAAAAGCCGACCACTGCAGAAGAACTTCTTTCGCATATTGAGCGCAGTATGTCTTTCCGAAAGACCGCAGCCACTGTAAAGAACGACAGCTCCTCTCGTTCTCATGCGGTCTGTCGTATCAGGATTGTGAACAAAGACGTTACCGATGCGCCAGATGGTCTGCTATTCCTCGTTGATCTTGCTGGGAGCGAGATAGATAGAGACGTCAAGGAGCATTCTAAAGACCGGATGAAAGAGACTAGAGACATCAATATGTCCCTGTCAACGCTGAAGGATTGCATCCGGGGCAGAGCGATGTGGAATATGACGGACGGCGTGGCCTCAAATAAGAGAGCAATGAATGTCCACGTTCCATTCCGGAGCAGCGTCCTGACGAAAGTGCTTAAGCATGTCTTTGACGTGAAGGGTGATCGTTACTGCAAAACAGCCATTTTAGCGTGTGTTAAACCGAACGCAGCAGACGCCGGACCTAGCAAAAATACCCTGCGATACGCCGAGCTTCTCCGCGTTCCGGCTCCAAAGACCAAGCCTGCGCCCTACAATGTCAATATACCGAGCACCTGGTCTCATGAGGCCCTAACAGAGTGGATTGAGAAAAACGTAAGTCGCCCCATCCCAGACTTAACACCTACTTTCTCACACAAACCCCTTAGTCTGGCACCCCAGCCATCTCCTCCGCCGTACTCGCCCCCACCGAAACAGGCACCCAGCTATGCAAACTCCCAAAGGGCGAGTTCGTCGCCCGCTGCCTCAAAACTCCCGAAATCTCCCCTGAGCATGCCCGCGCCTTCTACGATAAGCTATGGCGTCTGCATATTGACTCGCGCAGCGCCCGTAGCGCCGCGTCCGAGCGAGCTCCTGTCATATTGCCGGGAGACGCAGCGGCTACTAAGTCAGATGTGCCATTTCAGGATCGTCTTCGACCGGGGATGGTGGTGCGGATTAAGCCGGGGTTTGGGGGTTATACGAAGTACTATATGATTCTCAGTCCCGACGGGGCGTTCGAAAGGGAGGCAGAGAAGCGAGAGGAGGTGATGGCTAAAAGGATATATATCTGCGCGCCGGTGGTGGATGCTGTGATGGCGGATGCGTACAATCTGGCCATTGAAATGCAGAAGCAGGTTGCAGTGGATGCTATGGAGGCTGAGGTTTTTATGGAGTGGGATTCCCCTACTCGATATTGGTTTATGACAATTTAGGGAGCGAGACGGGAGTAGTGAAACATGAAAGCGGTATTTAAACGGTGATAATTACAGTCACAAATCAGGTCATACTTTCACGAATGGCAAAGACGGGGTTTGTATTAACAAAGAGCCTATCTCATCACTTTTATCTCCTCCTTATCCACATTTCTCCTACATCGTCTGCGACGGTAACATACTAAACAATGAAACAAGGACCATAACATTCTCCCTTATTTTCGTCGCACCTGTTCTCATGACTTTTTGCGCAATTTAAGCGTAGCAAACAAATCCGCTCGTGTCAGATCCGTATGGCAGTCCTGAGTATCCGGCCTGATCGATACCCCCCACCAATGGCCCACTGCAAGCGCCATTGTTGACATCGGCGTAGGAGACACAGTAACTGGTGTCAGACAATGCATTTGCTGAAAAGACGTGGTCGTTATAAGGAGCGCCGACATAGATGCATTGCCCTGGGCCACCTGTGATATTGATGCACTCCTGGAAGGGAGAGTTGTAGCAGATTCGGGCACCGACGGCGGAAACTGTTACGAGGAGGGTGGAGGCGGCGGCGAGGATAGCGGAGAAATGCATTTTGGATTGTTGTGTATGGATAACTTTGTGGTTATGTTCTAGATCCTGTCAGTGAATTTCGAATAGGAGGGGAATCGGTTTATTATATTGGTTTCGAGAGACTAAGTACCCACGTTTTTGTAATGATATGTCGTTTTATTGTCTTGTGAGAAGCAGGTATGTAAACTGGATATACCCACCCTATTTATACTCTAAGAAGTCTAGTCATCTCTTTATGCCGACGTATCTATCTTACGGCGATCTGATCTCCAGTCCACAACGGAAAACTAGCGCTGAAAGGACCCAATTCGACAAATGAATCCATATTCGGGCCGCAAATGACATTGCTTGGCAGTATAAGCTGAAATTTTGGGTATACTCTAGCCAGCCAAGATATTGGGCTGTGCAACAATATCAAAGATGACTTTGCAACTGCCAGGAGATCAAGATGCCTCGTGGGTAGATATCCAATCAGATTTCCCAAGTAGTAAAGAGTGCCCCCAGAAAAATATTGGCGATGCTTGGCCTTTCTGATAATCATCCCATCTTATTCTGTGATATTCAGCTCTCGGCCAGGGTATGAACTATGTCAGCTTCGTAGAGGCAAGGCGCAGCTGGAGCTGAGGGAAATTCCGACTGGCCGGACGAGGTAATAGGTTAAACAAGGCCTCCAAATAACCTTAAGGCGCGGCTACAGTATTATTGGCCGATGAGTAATATCGATGTCCGTATGGTGGCACATCTTACTTGCGACTTTGAAACCTAAACATCCATTGTTGTTGTTCGATGAGGGCCTCGGCCAAGGGAGATTTAAGACATTTGCAACATACTGTTGTAGATCTCACCCCATTGATGCAGTGTAATATACGACAAAATAAGGTATAACCCCCGGGATGTCAGATGCTAAATTATGTCCGAATACCCCCTTGAATCTCTAAGTGTTACAAGTAAGCTTTTTAAGGTCCTACGGTTAACTATACGATTAAGAATTACCTAAGTAGCTACTCGGCCACGCCCCTATGGAGGTTAGAATAGAGTGCTTACTATAGCCTAGACTAAAGCCCTTAAGTGGTAGATTTTAGAGTAATATTACCTAGGGCTAGGGGCTAATAGGGCTATGGTCTATAGGGTAGTATGCTACCTATAGAAGCTACTAGGACTACCCTCAAAGAGCTAGCTTAATAAGCATATAAAGTAGGAGCTTAAGGATTTTCACTTTATTACTACAAAGCCTATTAAACGGTAACGTACATAAGCCTAGGAGCCTTCTACTATTACTAAATGGTTTAAAGAGTACACGGAATTAGTACTATAGCACTAATTCCTCTAGAGTTAGAAGACCCAATTACTAACCCAGAAGCTAAGCCTAAGAGCGAGTATGAGAGTGCAATTAAGGGTAGGCATGGGAGTAGGCGTAGGAGTAGGTGTGGGAGTGAGAGTGAGTGGGAATAAGGAAGTGATAATTTCGTAGAGTTGAATTTTTAAGTATCTTTACATACAAATTACTATGGTTGGGTACTTACGGTCGCAATTTTAAGATGGCGAACTTGCTTCCTCCCACGGTTAGCCGGTGCCTGGGCGAGCTATGACTTTAAGCTACGCATCGAAGATTTTTAGGTCCTCGAGTTTAGATTCCTAGGGCTGACAACTCCCGAGGCTGAGCTTATCAACGTCGCGTAGCGATTTACTAAGCCAGGCAAAGCTCTTTGTAATTGGCAGAACTAGAGAAATAAATAAGACGGATGATCGTTGTTCCTCAAGTAGCATTATTCGGGATTGCAGTCTATAAAGTGAAGATATTATCTACATATCAAGACATGATCTACAGTTATATACAAGCCGCCTGACCTTGACCAGAACTCGGTGTCCGAATCTAGGAAACCGTCTAGCCATACAACGCCGAGGCCATGTCCAAAACATAGAACGCGAAGCGTCTGTACGGTACGTGCCAGAACCAATATGAAAGGCAGTCCGGGGTTTATATGGAGCTATTCCGAATTATGCGCTCACAGCTCCAACTTGAACTAGCCTTGCGCGGTCCCAAAATACATATGACCAAGGTCCACCCTGTAAAACTCTTCTCATCCTAAACACCATTATAGGACGCTCATCCTCCTCATGCGTATCTGGAACATCTCCGTGTAACCAAAATTGGGACTGCCGGAAGTAGTACAC
This sequence comes from Pseudogymnoascus sp. BL308, assembly GCA_001630595.1. Classification (NCBI taxonomy): domain Eukaryota; kingdom Fungi; phylum Ascomycota; class Leotiomycetes; order Thelebolales; family Thelebolaceae; genus Pseudogymnoascus; species Pseudogymnoascus sp. BL308. Next base: position 32,506 of record LMYD01000046.1, on the reverse strand, counting down.
ATACCCTGCGCTGGGCTTCTCATACCAGGGCATCTGTGACATATCGTAATCTCCGTCGTCGTCCATGGTAGCTATGGCGGCAATGATTTTATCTACTGGATATAGTATATGGTGCGGTAGAAGACCCTCCGCACCGCAAACGTTCATAATGCTCGACGCCATCGGCCCATATCCGATACTTTTTGAATGTGAACGCAAGATGCAGTCGATGTTGCCGGCAACGACGGAGTATTGCTGCTCGGGCGTCTCTTGCCGTAATACCTTTGCCAAAAACAGAGGCCCAGCGCAGGCGATAGATTCAAAAGTAAGATAATAGAAATCATCTAGAATAATTACAAGTAAGTTAGGAGCATACCCCATTTGACGTCTTCACTCACCAGGTAGTAATATACACCGGACATCCTTGGCCGGGTCAGGAACCAGTGCCTCGATTAATTCCACGGTGGAGGATATCACAAAGTGCTCCACCGTGTACATCTCCGCTCGCTCCCAGCCTGTAAACGTCCTGAAGAATAAGTCCCATATTTTTCCATTTGAAAGATTCTCCCCTTCTGGGCCCACGAACAGGCTGTCAGTTTGCATACGTGAGGTTGACTCAGCCATGCCGAATAAATTGTAGTATATCTGGAGGCGATAGATAGCCCTATAGATGCGCATTCTTTCTTGCGTAGAGATGGCGATGAGCCCGTCCACTTTAGAAAACTTATACCTCGCACTTGTCTTTTGCATGTACTCCAGAAATCGATCAGTGAGATGCTCAGTTAGGCTATGAAACCGAACCATGCTCGTCAGATCGTCGGCATGTGTCTGTGGTGGCCGCCACCGGACAGGGAGTGGAGGGTTCTTTGTGTTTAACCAGCTGCCCCTCCCTCTGGCGTGGCGGTACCTATCAAGGAAGGCAATCACTTCATCCGGGTGATCCTGCATGCCATCGGCGTAATCAAGTGATAATAACACCGCCAACGCATCAACCTCTGTGCCTGGGAGTCGCTGCTTCTCGATGAGCGCTGAGAGAATTTCCACCTTAGATGATACATAAGCTCTATGATAGACCAGGGAGGCATAGATGAGGCCTCGTAACGTTGCAGCGTCCGGGGCGGATGCCAAGATTAGAACCTGGAGCTCTAGAGGCAGCTTTTCTAACGGGGATAAAACCTAGGCGTATTAGCGGAGCCGTCACTCTTAATCCAACTAACTATCGTACCAAAGAAGAATGCCAGTCCCGGAGATCCTCAGTCCTCCGGGACGGGCCTTCAGCTGAGTGGGTCGATGCCTCTTTTTTATCGCCCTGAGGTTTCACGTCGTTTACCAGCCAGCCAAAAAGCCTGGAAACACGCAAGGGTGATATCATGTGAGGCATAGTCGACTCTACATCCTGTCCCAATTTTTCAGTTGGTACCCAGAGGGATTTGTCTCCGATGTAGAGTTACTTGTCGTCTGCCTAAACCTCACTGTTCGCGATCAATTTAAGCGAGCTTAGCCTCAGTTTGGAGAGTAAGCTGGGCGCCAATTTCAAGTAACCGTGCACCATCACTCAAACCTACAAGGGGAAGAAGTAGAATGGGACGATCGTAAGCTGGTTACTAGGCATGGCTCCAAGCGCCCCACGTCCGAGTTTCCCGAGCCTCAAACAATTACCAAGTTTAGTTCCAGTAAGCGATTTCTCACGGTAATCGAGCAGTGTGTTATGATAAATAAAGCTTTGTTTCAGGGAAATCTACCCCCTTTACATCCACACATTAGCCGTTAAATAATATAGTATAACATCTAACCCGTTCAAACACATTTAATGGAGCCCAGATATACACCTGCCATGCCAACCTACACCAGACCATTAGACCCCGCTACTCCTCGCCCGGAGCTACAACCTTAACACTCTTCTTCCCACCAGGCCCTCCCGACCCCAACGTCCCCCTGACCTGCTCCACCGCGCGACTAATCCTGATCTCCTTATCATCGCGCCGAACAAGACCACTGATACTAGCCCTCTTCCCCCTCGTCCCCTCCTTAACAAGCTTACTCAGCTGGTCGTCCCGCACAACAGCCTTGCCCACCATCCACTCATCTCGCCAGCGGCCCGGTAGACAGGGATGCAGGCACCCCTCCATCGGACAACACCCATCGCTGGCGTCCGAGCCTTCCAGAGTCGGCGGTCCCGAGTGCCACGCCCGCAGGCAGACACTGTGCCCACCATGTCCACAGCCCTGACACCACCACCATAATTTCCCTGCTGGTTGCGCCGCCACTTCCTTTCCGCCTCCTGGCAGCGTTTCATTTTCATCGCCACGGAATTCCAACTCTGCCACTTCCGGCTCCTCCTGCTGCCGACACACCGTGCATCCATCTAGGTACGTCCTGCATCGCTCACAGCGTAGTAACCGCTTGCCAACCTCGAGATTCTCATCTTTTCGCAGCGGTCTCCGGCACGTCTGGCAGAAATATCCAATGTCCATACCCCATTTTGCCTGGCCTTGGCCGTAGACGGTCGGGTAAGTGGGGTAGGACAGCTTGCGGAGTAGCGCCGCCTCTGTGAAGAGCATCATGCTCTGTAGGCGATTCTGATATTGGCACAAGATGGCAGGAGCTTGTAACTCGTCTATGGTGCCGGGGAGGAGATGAGGAAGCAGAAGGAGCACCATGACGGCCGCGTTGAGGGAGGAGGTTCGGGTTTCAAAAGTGATGGTGCGTGGGATGAGGAGGTGGGGATCGATCGCGGCAGGGGTGAACGGTGGGTCGGTGCGTTGGGGGACGAAATCAATATCCAGGATTTCGCGGGATGAAAGGTCGATGGCCTCGAGGGAATCGGCGGCGGAATCGAGGTCTTGGGATCCAACGGATATCACCTCGTCTTCTGACTCAGTATCCGAGTTTTCAGAGATCTTGCTTTCATCAGTAGATGGCAAAGACGCCTGTTCAAGAGGAAATGGTGTAGGCGTTTGAGACCGGTGGCTATCGTGTCCGCCTCTGACCGGTAAACCGTCGTCGGGTATGCTGCTATCTTGGGAATTGAAGCTCTCCGCATTCGGACGCTCTGATGATGGGTCGCTGCTGTCCCAGCTTGCATATTGCTCGGATGGCTGTAACTCATTCTTATGTTTAAAACGGTGGCCAACTGAGTCGGAGGCAAATGACGACTTCAACTGCGAATCTCCAGACGTCGAAAACATCTGGAAGCTCTCGTTTGAATCATGACGCAGCATTCCCCCAGGGTGTGCTGTGGACCCGTCGTTAGGAAATCCAGCGTCCAAACGTAACGGAGCTTTCCGTGGTGGGACGATGATATTGATAGGAGGCGTGTTCGCAATGGCATCTAAATCGTAAAAGTCATAGCCCGCTTCGTATGCGGATGTGTCGGAAGACTTTCTGCTTGAGAAATTACTATGATCACCAGGGGAGTGAGCTGCCTCCGGAAGGCTGAATACTTCCGAGTCGACAGTTGGGAGTGGCTTTTGGGTCGTAGTATCTAAAATCAAAGAATCTCTCATCGGCCTCGCGAGCGGAGTAGTCATTGTAGACGTGCTCTCCTCCTCAGCCATTATACTTCTTGTGATAGAGCTAATATGACCTTCCTTTCGGTTCACAGGTGACGTTGGCCGTGACCGTTTTGTCGGCGTCTTATGTACACGTATTCGGTGTCGTCCCCAGGTTTGCCTATCTTTCGTCTGTTGCTCGTCAAGGGTCGTCTGGTTGGCCCTATTCTTTTCAGCCTCGACCAGGCGAAGTTCTCTATGATAGTTTGCTCTTCTAATAAGGAGTAAACTTATAGAATACGAGAGAACCTTCCAGGTCTGGGATAGGCGGTATTGGCCAACTAGCTGTGCGGCTCGGGCAAATGACTCCATAATGGCAGCCATACGCTCATGAATAGGGGCGCGCTTTGGGCCAGCAGCCTCGGCGTCTTGTAGGTCCTTGGCTATTCGTTGCAAATAAGCACTCGAGAGAAATTTAAATACATCGCGATGCACAGCAGAAGGTGCATGGCCAATTGCCATCGTTTGTGATGGCTTATACGGCCCCGTAACCCTGATGGATTCTTCCAACTTCATCACAGCTGCCATGTCTCCTGCAGATGGCGGGGTGGTACTGAGAGGTGTAGCAGACCTCGTGTTATTACGGCGCTTATTCTTTTTGCTTGGTTTTGATTTTGGCCCCAAGAAGCTCCCTGCCGTATCTTCTTCTGAGTCGCTACGGCTGATGCTGAGCTTACCCGACGGGCTTTGGCTAGTCATTGATAGTCTTGCTCTGACAGGCTTTTCGCCCGTCCCTAGATTGACATATCGTGAGCGGCCTCGCCGCTCTTCCAGCAGCATCAGAACTTCGCCCGATGGAGAGAAATCAAACGTTGACAAGCTTCGGTGGTCAATGACTTTTGGCGCGAATGCAATGTCACTCTGCCTAAATTCTCCTTCCCGGGTCACCGTCCACAGGATATCTATATGCTGCCACTTCAAGGCTGTAGGCGATGTCTCAAAACTAGAAATCTCCTTAAATGGTAGACCTGGGCGAGCAATGTCCCATATTTGTACCGTGGACTTTTGGGTTTTCAAAGAATTCAGGTCATCATAAACGACGGCAACCTGAGCAGCTCGTTGAGCTTGCGCGGTTGATGACCACGAGGGTGGCCGCCAGGACACAATTGACACCGGAGCTGGGGTTGCAAATGAATGCTTGGGCTTTTGCCTCTTCTCAGCATTTCTCGACAGATCCCATACATAGCACTGCTGATCCAATCCACCACTGACTATGTGTTCACCATCGGTATGCCAGGAAAGCGACAAGCACGCGCCATCGTGTGCATTGATCTTCAGAAGAGGCGCCTTCTGGTTGCGCGTGTCCCAATGCTGTATTGTTCCCGACACCGTCGCACATGCGAATTCGAATCCTCTTGTTGGGTTCCACTTCACATCCCGTACTGGGTCGGCATTACATTTGAATACAGCTCTGCTGATAAATGTCAAGTTGCTCCGCCCTGTTGGGGCTTTTATATCGAAGAACCTGACAGTGCCGTCCTGGCTGGCAGAGAGAAGCAGATTCGCTTTGAACGGATTTATCGACAGTTTATGGACTTGGCGCTGGTGCTCTTTTATACGGCCGACTTCGAAGCCGCTGCCAATGCGATTGAGATCGTAGATTGTGACCCTCCCATTCGCCGATGCCGTCACTATCGAGCTATCAATCTCGCCATGTCCCCAGCGCACGGATCCAATCTTCAGCTGGTCGCTCAGGCCGTCGCCAGGTATGGCAATCGCTGCGCGCAAATCTGTCTGCTCCTCGATTTTCGGGCCCTCGATCTTGAGGGTCTTAAAGACCTTATCCCCCGCTATTACGGCATAGTTGCCAGTTGGGGAGATGTCGATACAGGTAAGCGGCGACCCGGCAGAATGGGTGGCATCCTGGGAGAAGGTGGGCCTCTGCAAATCTCTGGTCGCACGCGCATCATACGTGATGGTTGGGTCGGAGATGTGGTCATTCGTGGGCTGGCCAAGGAGCCTCTTGATGATCTTCCCCTGGACCATTGTTGCGCAACATGTCTAACCTCTCACGGGGGCATTTCTGGTGCGATCAGAGCGCATTGGATAATTCGTGATATGTCGTCTCAGGTGCGGTCGTGTAAAGTCGCCCTTGCGCCGTTCCCATGCGCATATTCGCCGATACCCAGATTGTCTTGCGTAGACTGAGAGCTATGAACGACAAACTACGTACTGAAGCTCCCGCGATGTTGATGTTGCCTCGCCGGGCGGGAAGGCTGACACAGCAGCCAATCACAAGGCTAACATTACACCTGAGACTCACGGACTACTTTACCGACATACAGCCTTGTCAAATGCCTGAAGGAACATGTGCCAGCCAATGAGCGGACTAGACGAAAATGGGCCGTCACCCTCTCGAAACAAGACCTGTGTGTTTCGAGTTTCAACATTCTGCGCGAATCGCATATTTACCACTCAACGAAACTCGCTATGCGCGTCACTTTGTCTCGGGGTAAGCATCTTGTAGACATCTTGTCGCCCTTGGCGGCCCTGACTGGCTCAAACGGGGTCGAGGAGTCTCGGCGTCGCATCTCCTTGCTCCTGACTGACTACTCCTGGCGGCATCCTTCCTATCATCGGCTGCATTGGGTCTCCAGTGGCTACTGGCAGTGGTCGAAAGGGAGAGGCCTTCCTCCCCCACAAACAATAAGTATGGATCGACCCGCATTCTTGTTCAGAGCTGGAGAAGGTCTCTATATGTAGGCCTATATGTTTCCTAATTCTCCGCATCTCATAAACCGATCTCTTACCCTTCTCTCTTTCTCTCGTTGCGCCGTTCAGCACCAGCACTCAGCTACGCACCCACACAAAATCAACTTGTGGCTATTACGAAGAAATTCGTAACTTTCAGTTCCCTTTATCATCGCCCGGATACCATTCTCGCCGCCGGAAAGGCAACTGCTGAGACGGATACCACGTTGGTGTCGAGTTGGAGGACTCCTTGTCATATCTCAGTCAACAAATCGCATACACCAACTCTGACATCTCCGTCGGAGACAGACGGCATTCTGGTTTTTGCCACTTGGAATCTAACGGATTGGGACTACTCGCCCAGTTTGTCGCCAGAGCGCACCGGTTCAACGGCAGCCGGGGTTCATTCCTTACTTCTACTGTCTCGAAATTGTGAGCCAGAAGGCACTCTCAAACATCAACTGTATCAAGATACTGCAACGACCAACCACCCCTGTGACGAACACCACCATCATCATCCCATCTGCTAACGCCCGCTAAAATCAAGCTTGTCAGCAAGCGACCTGTGCTCGCCGTCTGGCCCAAGTTCATTGCTCACGACTATCTTTCCTCTTGGCTTCACTTCACTCCTCACAGCGCTGTTGATCAGCGCGCGGCGCAAAATGATTTCCTCTTTCTCCATTGGCCTCACTCTTCTCTTCCTCACCACAACTGTGCAGGCCACCTCTTCCATATCTCTAGGAGTGAATTTTCAACAACTACCTTTCGGGATCACTGGCGAATGTCGAACGATATACAACAGCCCGATAGAGAATTGCAGCGCACGAGACTTTCAGGCCGACGGCGCATGTTCCCAAGCATGCGTTGCATCTCTCGAGGCCATCTCCAACACGCTCAACACCGCCTGTCCTGGTGTCATAGTTGACAGTCGCACCCTTCTTGGCCGCATATTCCAGAACAGGCTCATCGAAGCCGTCTGCAACGCAATTGAAGTGCCAAGCCAAACAGTGGCAACCTCTGAAGTCGCTACGAGTCCGACGTCTACACCAGTAACGACGTCGCAAGAACCCCAGCAAAGTACAACTGCAGAGGCACCACCCACTACTACCTCTGAGGAAAAGCCAAAGTCTTCGGCTGATCAAGGCATTGGTGACCCCGATCCAACATCAGCGTCAACTTCAGAGTCAACTTCAGAGTCGACACCGGAGTCAACAAGTACCGAGATACAGGCACCACAGCCTACAACTTCGAGTATACAGGAGGAGCCGACCAGTCGATCGAGACAGCAACAACAGATCGACGCTAATAGGTTCTCAGGTGGAGGGAGCCCGTTCGATAACATTGTTGCGGATAGTGGGGCACTGCATGCGCAAAGCAGTCTGATTGCGAGCCTGGCCGGAGCGATATTGGTTGCAATAATACTGATATGATAAGCTCAGTATTATAGTTCGGAGTTTTAAGGTTCTTGGGCGTTATTGGGTCGGGGTTGGAAAACAATCTATTGTATAATTACGAGGAGCCGAGGTCCAGCCGCGGGGCATCATCTTATGCTGGTCGATGGATCTCGCGACAACGGATAACTCTGGAAGGTAGCCGGGGGCATTGGAACAATCCATGGCATGTTACGAGTATACCATGAACAGAGGACATGTGGAACGGACTATAGTGGGCGAGGGGAGACGTGTAAATAGCTGGATTTGTCAAGCAGCTGTGTTGAGATAGCACAATTCAAATAACACACGCTATAGCGCAGCGCAATTCCCTGATTTGGAGGCTAGACTCAGTATTTCAAATTATCAGATGCCGCCGGCTTTTGCCAGGCCGCGTTCGGGAATTCGATGGATAATTCAATCGACCTGGTATGTCAGCACAGCCAAAATTGCGTCACGTGCCAAAGGCCGAGACGCTCGAAAAGTACCCGCCGGTTTCGCGACTGTTTGTTTCCCCATAGAGCAGCCCAGATAAATTTATTATAAACCAGCCTTACCCATACTTTCCATAAGTTGCCGCCACGCGCCTTGCTTTTTACTTCTCGTCAATCATTAAACGACCTAAATTGACCGATCCCCCCACCAAAACTTCACCTCCCCCACCCACCTCACGATCTCGACAGATCGCCGAACCCCGCCTCAAACCTCACCCGCGAAAAATCAGCCAAACTGTTTTCCTCCGCCTTCCGTCGCTCCGCCACTCTCCTCAGAAGCAGCTCGGGACTCCCACTCGTCGCCGCAGCCTCCCTCACGAAACAGAAGTCCACCGCGCCCGCGCCCGTCATCGCTCGCTCGCGCACGATGCACAGCAAGGTCGTCATCATCGGCTCCGGCCCCGCCGCCCACACGGCGGCCATCTACCTCGCGCGCGCGGAGCTCAAGCCCGTGCTGTACGAGGGTATGATGGCGAACGGTATCGCCGCTGGAGGCCAGCTCACAACCACGACCGATGTCGAAAACTTCCCCGGTTTCCCCAACGGTATTGGCGGCATGGCGTTGATGGTTCGTGGAGCCCTACCCCTCTTTGTACCAAGGTCGTGTAGAATATAGGCTAACATATTTGTTCGCAGGAGGATATGCGCAAGCAATCTGAGCGCTTCGGCACAGAAGTTGTTTCGGAAACAGTCGCAAAGGTCGACCTCTCTTCCCGCCCATTCAAATACTGGCTCGAATACGCGGAGGACGCCGCGCCCCATACCGCCGACGCCCTGATCATCGCTACCGGTGCGTCAGCGCGCCGCCTCGACCTTCCCGGAGAGGACAAATACTGGCAAAATGGTATCTCGGCATGCGCCGTATGCGACGGTGCCGTGCCCATCTTCCGTAACAAGCCGTTGGTCGTGATTGGCGGTGGAGACTCGGCTGCTGAGGAGGCGCTCTTCCTGACCAAGTACGGTAGCCATGTTACCGTGCTGGTCCGCAAGGATCACCTGCGCGCGAGCAAGACGATGGCGAAGCGTCTGTTGGCGAACAAGAAGGTCACTGTGCGCTTCAACAGCGTCGGAGGCGAGGTGACGGGCGATGACCGTGGACTGATGTCGCATATGATTGTGAAGAACGTCGTAACCGGCGAGGAGGAGAAGATGGAGGCGAACGGACTTTTCTACGCTGTTGGCCACGACCCGGCGACAGCGCTGATCAAGGGACAGCTCGAGACGGATGCGGAGGGATACCTAGTGACCAAGCCAGGAACGAGTTATACCAACAAGGTTGGCGTTTTCGCGGCTGGGGACGTGCAGGATAAGCGCTACAGACAGGCCATTACCAGTGCGGGAAGCGGATGCATCGCTGCGCTGGAGGCGGAGAAGTACATCAGTGAGCTCGAAGATGGAGAGCACCTACCGCTAGAGGAAGAGGAGAAGAACGCGAGGAAGGGTGTGGCCGATGCGGCGCCAGAGTACAGGACGAACCCGCTGTTGTAAATGGCGGTGGAATAGACGGGATATTGGCTAGATACAATATAGACTACGCTGACTTTTTTTGGCAGCGATAAAAATGTACATGATTTTAGATCCTACCATGGTTTCTTATTCCAACGTGTCCCATGGGCTTAAATTAGAAGTTTATCAAATCGAGCCCACTATATATGCGCCTCTATATGGCGTGATCGAGACCATCCCCGATCTTCCCATCACATCCCCGGCCCCCCCGCACCCGGCTCCCGCATCAAAATCAGCGTCGACTCCAGGATGCCCTCCCCCGCCTTGAACTCTGGCAAATCAAATCTCAATCGCTCATCGCACTCCACCCACCCGAACTTCCGGTACAGACTCGCTCCCTCAGGCGTCCCCATGACAAACACCCTCCGCCCTTCCTCGTCCGCCAGCTTCAGCACGGACGCCAGCAGCGCCTGTCCGATGCCTAGGCGCTGGTATGCTGGTAGCACAGAGAGGACTCTGATTTCTGCTCCAAGCGTCAGCTAATCCCCCTCCATATCTCAGACCAAAGCCAAGTGGTTCCAGGGACGCACCGTACATATCCTCCAACCCCACCCACTTCTCGCGCATCTCAACCAACTTTCCAAAAAACGCCGCCACCATCGCCATATTCACGTCCTCTGGAAACCCGAGCTTTGCCAGCGCTGCCGGCGGCGGGGTAGGGGTATGCGGGAAGACCCATTTTGCGACAGCGACGATCTCGCTGTGACTTTTTTAGCTGCCTTGCTACCCATCGGGGAGTTAGGGGAGTGGGGCGGTAGGGTATAGTACCCGGTAGCTGCGTCGACGGCTTTGTAGACCTGCCGACCAGGGCGACGCAAATCAAGCTCCCATCTTGCGATGTCGGCGGCGATGCAGGCGGCGGGAGAAGCGGTGGCGTAGGCGGCGTGGAGCATGGGGTTGTCAGCGTAGGCTTTGTAGTAGATTGTGCAGAATGAGGGGATGTCGGCGGGGGTTCCTTCGCTGATGATGAGGGTGTGGGTTGGAGTTGTGAGGGTGATGGGGGGGCTGAAAGGGGGGGGTGCCATGCTGTTGTGTGGTGGTGGGTGATAGAGAAGTAAGAGGTAGGTCTGATATTTCCCTTCCCACTTCCAATGATAGTGTTAGTTTCGGCGCGCGCTGGCGAGGTTGCTTTTTATGTCTCCAAAGTTATATACTCAGGGTGGGGCATCCCGTCGGTGACGGGCAGTCTATTATAACCCGGAGGGCCGGAAGACATTCCCAAATGCCGGGACAGACAACTAGCTGTAGGAGCTGGCGCCATGCTCCAACGCCGAAGGAATGTCATCTCTACCTTCCTTAATGAGGCGGAAGGATGAATCCTTCGATTTGATGGTGTTTGGTTCCTGGTGATAATAGGTGGGATAAGCGGGGTGGATCGCGATCCTTTACGTAGCGGCGGGAACATATAGGGATCTTCCTAACCCCACCAAGGGATCGTTGAAGGGATCGGGGTCTTCGAATCGGAGTGTTTAATTAGTTCGCAGTTACAGAAACAATCGAGTTGGGTCACTGCAAAAATGGGATGTACTTTTATTTAGTATATCTTTATATAGTACACGATATAAAAAATATATAATATAATTTCTCGATATATAATTTCCTCTCCCTTATCACTTTCCTGCACACCACCACAACTACTATTGTTCCATATCACCACCCTACTATCCGTTCTATAGCCCCAAGCTCAAAGACTGGTTACTAGTATTCGTGTGAGACTTACAGCATAGATTTGCGCATAGCAACCATCCATTCTCTGGAGCTTCTCGTATCGAAAGGGTGTATGTGGGACATTAGGTATGGGTTAGTTTTATAGCAAGTCTTGTTTGTGTGGGCAATGGTTATTCTGTACCGGAACTTTGACGATATCGATATGGAAAGAACCATTACTAGACAAAAGCTCGGTCGCAGCTTCCTCGAAGCTTTGAAGTTATAGATATGGAAGGAAGGATTATGAAGCAACGGTTGGTCGTGACTTCCTCGTGACTTTCGAGTTATATATACGGAAGGAACGATTATCAAGCAAGCTCAGTCGCAGCTTCCCTAGGGATTTCTAACCCTATATACGGAAAGAACGATTACCAAGCAGAACCTCAGACGCAGCTTCCTCGGAACTCTTTGAGATCTAGATATGGAAGGAATGATTATTAAGCAAAGCTTCAAGTCGTAGCTTCCCAAATCTTCAAATTGAAGAAGATATGGAAAGACGATTACCAATCAAATCCTCAATCGCAGTTTCCTCAAAAAATTGAGATCTAGATATGGAAGGTATGATTATCAAGCATCTTAATCGCAGCTTCCTCGAGGTTTTCGAGTCGCAGATATGGAAGGAATGATTATTAAGCTAGGCTTTAGTCGCAGCTTCCTCGAAACTCTAAAGGGAGACAGTGGATCGTATTTAAACGCCAGTTGGTGTCGTTCTTTATGGGTATGAATAGACGCCTGTTTTGTTATACTAACTTCCATCTGTGCTGTCTTATCATCACTTTATGTCAGAGTTTAATTTCTAAATTAGGGGCAATAAGTAGCCATGAAATGTGTCCAAGCTGCGACGAGAGGCGTGTATGATTCATTCCACCTCCCCAATCTTTCTCGCGTGCTCCTCCACCGCGGCCAATATACCCATCTTCATTTCAACCGTACCAACATCACCTGAATGGATCTCGCTCAAAGACGACCACTGTCCCAAGCTGCCATCGCTCTCTTGGCAAAACTGAAGCACAACTAATGGCCATTTCATCCAAACTCCCCACCCACGCGAATTCACAAATGCTGCAATATTTTTAATCATATACTCCGGCCGATCTCGCAGCCACCACCACCCTTTCTTCCAGTTCGACAAAACAAACGCCACAAGGGCATAATAATGGGCCATGATAACCAGGGCCTTTGGGTCATAAGAGTTCACTAGCACCACAAACTCCGGCGGTATAAACGAGAGCCAGTGGATAAAATAGAGCAGCAGTGCATTTGGTGGTGCCCCGCCAAACGGTGGTCGCGATATCACTGCGTCGAGAACAGGCGCTAGACTCGTGATGACCCCAAAGTAGAACTTTGCATTAGGATCTGGAATGCCATGACCTAGAGCATGGCTTTGGACCATTTGGATCAGATCATAAGCTGGGCCGGAGTCTGGCATAGCAGCACGTACGAGTTTCGGCGTGCAGATTGGTCGGAAAATTGTAAAGTCTGCCTCGTCAGGATAGTACCGAATGATGTCAAAGAGTCCGCTGGAGTGCTGGAGCATAGCATCGATGGTGGGATTCTCCGGGTCGAAGATTGGGTTGCTGCATGCCTGCATGAGAAAGAGGAAGGTGGTGGCTAACACAGCTTCGAAGTTGTTAGCCACGTATGTGGGGCTGCTGAGTACATTCCGAAAGGAGCGTAGGGAGTGATGGAGGTGTTTGGTAGATAGGGCCTTGTAATCTTGCTGAGTCTCTGGGTTGAGGAGTTGGAGATGTGAGTTACTTGTCATGAGAACGGCGTGCATGAGGAAATCATTCTGTCAGTAATGTTAGCTATAATTTTGTACCAGGACACATAATTCCATACGGTGAATGCGAGTTGTATGCCCTCTTGGGTCCAAACCCGTTGGCTGCCAATGAGGTCTCCGGCAGTTACATCAGCAAAATGAGTCAAGGCTTGAACATCTCGTCCACTGTACCCTCCCCCAGCTAAAACATGGACACCACGAGGTATACAAGGCGTTTCTTGTCGTTTTCTGACTATTGTAGCTGCTGAAGAATCGCCATTAGAGGTTGAGTAGGTACCATGTTTTGATTCCACAGAAGCCTTTTTGCTCGATTCCTCAGAAATTTCTGAAGTGTTGAAGACAAGAATATTCCGCTGCCATTCTTTTGAGGGATCCCTTTCGCTGTAAGTACATACCCGTGAGTACTTGATGCATTTTAAACATCGAGGTCGGGATTCGTCGCACTAAACGCCACCTCCATTTAGCCATATGCATAAAATTTGTGGAATGCACCACTAGTATGATAGATTGCTATAAATTCCGGCGACTGATTGTAATTACCTTTGTGTGTTTCTTCAGGCAAGCTGAGCACGCCCGTTGAGACTTCCCAAATGATTTCCGAACCCTCGTCTCCTTTTTGGTGGTGGCAGGTGTGCCGCTAGAGGACATTGTGACGCCAATAGAAACCCGCTAAAAGTCGGATATTAACAGTAATCGGACGAGAAGTTGGTATGTTACTACTTTGAGAATGGATACACCGTGCGGTATATCTGTCAAATGGACGGCTGCCTATTCGTAAGCTTGCGTAACATCGAGCACGACTCCTTGCGCCAATTCCACGGGGAAGGAAATCCACGTATTTGTGAGGCAGGGCCAAGATCGAGGCTGGTAATGATTTTGGCTCAGAGTCTCGATCTAGTACTCATAGAGTTCCATTACGCGCGTCTAGTGTGTAGTCGGGATGATGTTGATTCTTAATATTTCTTGGTGACAGCGGGCTGTGTTGAGGTGTGTGGATCATCCCTTCCGAAGCGGAGTAACTTAGACTCTTCGTGGCTTAGTTGAATTTTTTCAATTCGCTGAATCCTTCGGCGCTTCCCGCCGATCTTAGTTGGTCTCTAATTGACAGAATGGTAATTTTCCTAATCAAGCCTAGTACACTATTACTTTCGACCTCAGCCTTATGAGTTGGCAAGCAGCCATAGAACGCCATGGCTTCTAGATGCAAAGTTATGACTGGTAAGTTACCGAATTAACAATAGCTCTGACTGCTTCGCCATGATGATAACGTGGTATGCATACGTTTTGAGAATCATTACGCGACTGTGTAATGACACAAGTGGAGTCAACATTCAACAATACGGAGAAGCCTCAGATGGGGAATCCTCTAATTCCTATAAAGGCGAAAGCAATCCCCGATCATTGTCTCATTACCTTGAACAGTTACTGAATCAGGTGCAATTGCCTTTGCTTGTGTCACAGATATCCATCATGATTCCATCTACGCTCCTCGTCTTGTCCTCCATTGCTCTGGGAATCAGCGGTACTGCGGTTGATCTACATCACCAGTCGCCAGGTAACCCTTTCACACTTGGATTTTTTGGTACCCCAGAAATAAGAGATTCGATCAATCTAAAAGTTAAGGGAAAGGTAAACTTCGCTATTTCACATTGTAGGAGCATACTAACGCGTATTAGATTCCTCGTTGGGTCTCGTATGTCAACACCTATTATCACATTGACCATACAACTTACATACCATAGAGGGTCATTATACCGTGGCGCTGCGGCCACATGGAATAGTGGGAACTACACATCAGAACATTGGTTTGACGGATTTAGCCGCAACCATCGTTTTGAGGTGTCAGATGGCAAAGTGAGCTATCGTAGCCGCAATGCATCGGACGAACTCCAAGACTGTAAGCCGGTGCCATGGTTATGAGAGCTCTAGCTAACTTGCCTAGTCGTGAGGGAAACAGGACTCTTTCCCGGTGGATCTTTCGGGGGCGATCCGTGCAAAGCTATCTTTGGTGCCTTTGAGAGTGCGTGGTGCCTCTATACCCCTGAAACAATATTAGAGCCTAATTTCAAGCTATAGCTACGTACCGCGATGGAATCAACCCTGTCGGTAGTATCAGCACCGATACTGTCACGGTATCATTCATTGCCAACTTTCCAGGGCTGGACAGAAACGTGTCGGGGACTCAACACGGGCCGTTTGTAACACTGGTGAAATCCACAGACGGAAAGTAAGCTTTTCTTCGGGCTTTTGGAGCATGGCAATGTTAACCCCTGGGCAGTTCTCTCCAGCAATTGGATCCTGTCACTCTCGAGCCGATTGAACTGTTTACTTATCAATCAACCAAACTCAACGTCACTGATGGAAATACCTGCGCACATCCTGCTCAGTATGTACTAACTCATATTTTGATGACCTAGCTAATTTCAATACTTTTAGTGGCAAATCTGGCGAGCTTTACAACTACTTCTTGAATACAGATGTGACACCTCCCGAGTATAATATATTCGAAGTTAACTCCTCGGGACAAGGCAGCGTTTTGGCAACTATCACCGATGCTCCTGCGGCATATATCCACTCCATGTTCAGCACTGAAAACTATGTCATACTCATAGTCTGGCAATCCGACTTTGGCAAAGAGACATCAAAGCCGTATTACAATGTCCTGGACAACCTAAAAGATTGGGACCCAGAACGGAAAACGCTGTTTTGTGGGTGAAAACATTAATTTGTGCCAAAACTCAGCTAATGTTATTCCAGACGTTGTCGACAAAGTAAAAGGTGGAGTAGTTGCGAAATATACTTCAGAGACTTTCTTTGCTTTCCACGAGGTAAATTTCAAACATTTTCTACGACCGCGAAGGCATTGGCTCACTAAAAGCAGATCAACTCGTTTGAGGATAGCGATGGATCTATCGTCATTGACCTCCCAGTCATGAAAACCAACGCGTTCCTTGAAGCCGCTCGACTCGAGAACCTTCGCAAATATGTTGGTCACCACAACTCTACTGCGCCTCATGACCTTCCTGGTACTTTCCGCCGTTTCAGGCTCCAAGACTACGCACATGGAATCCAGGCAAACGGCACGTTGATCACTCGCCCAGCTGTTACAGACTTCGAATTGGACTTCAAGTCTGGGAACATCGAGCTACCCCGCCTCAACCAAGCCTACCATGGGAAGCCATACCAATATGCGTAAGTTGCAATGTATAATTTACATTCAAAACTGCTGCTAACTTTACCTGCTTTTAGCTACGGGATACACGTCAAGGAGCGAGGTTTCTTCACAGACTCCCTCGTAAAGATCGATACACACACAAGACGAACAACTATCTGGAAACCCCGCACGCCCCATCTTCCCTCTGAACCAGTCTTCGTTGCCAACCCACACGGTACATGCGAAGATGATGGCGTGCTTTTAACTATGGCCCTTGATGCCAATCGCAAGCAGAGTGTTCTGGTTGTGATTGACGCAAAGAACATGAAGGAGATTGCGCGTGCCGAGTAAGTATCTATACTGACGCCCTACATTAAGTATTACCTACTGATTCTTTGCATAGGATGCCACTTGTTGCTGGGTTTGGTTTCCACGGGGTATGGGGTAACAATTAGGTTGTGCTGTTAAATTCTTAGAGACGTGAACATGGCACTTTAGTTGCCGCCTTCAAACCAATTAAAGAATGTGCTATATTGAGAGAGGCTCTCCAATGAGTAGGTAGCATAGAGGTTATGAAATACATACTATTTAAACCTGAATTATATAAAGTATGATAATCAAGTGGTAAGAACCTGCAGCCCGTACTCAAATATGCACCACGGCAAGGTTGCCGGCCGGTGATCAACTCAATAGCAGTGACTCTGTGGTCCTCTGGAACCGAATGATATCTCCATCCTGGAGTTCCAAACCTTGAAAGGTTTCGGAAGGATCCATCATTGTGGTCATTCCTGGTTTTATCTCCTGTTAAACCCATATTAGCTTCCCAACGCTCGCATTTGAATATAAACAAATACCTCGAACAGTATAATTTGAGCCGAGGATGGCCAATTCATTAACTGAATAATGCGTGTGGATAGGTTGCTAGCTTGGTCATTCTTGCGAACATAGACATGGCCGACCCCTGTCATCGGCTCTACCCCTCTCTCCTCTCGCGATCCATCATAGTGCTTCAAAAATAGTAGAATTTCGCTATTCCCACCCTGTCTCAGTGGCCAAATAGATTCCGTCGGTTCCATTTCCTCAATCCACAAGCGAACTTTACGGTCATTGCTGCGATATTTCGTTATGATCTGGTTGAACGTCTGGGTGTGGTCCTCTAGAGGGGACTCCGGCCTAATCGTCTGGTTCTGGCGTTTTGTCATGAGCCAGAACCGGATCCTGCTAGACTTTACTCTTTTCCCCAAGGCAATTTTCAGGGTAAACTCTGCAAGCGTTGCTGTCCCATGAATAGTATATACTTTGGGCGAAGCAAGATCAGTTAGTCTAGAGATGGTGGTTGACAAGTCGAGGCCATGGTGGTGTTGAAAGGTTTCATCTGAAATGAGGCTTATTTCCACGTAGAGTCGCTGTTTTGCTTCAGCTTCTGCTCTGCGAGCCTTTGCCGCGCTTTCTCTAGCTAGTTCTTGCTCTTTTTCTCAATTAGCTTCTGCCGGCAATTAAAGTTTCAACAGTTCCTACCAATACGCTCTGGCACATCATCCTTTGTGAAATTCCCAAGAAGCTGATCTATCCTCGACTTCCGAATATATATCAGCATGTATGCACTAGAGTTCTTAGTTTGGTTTCCATCTTCCGCCCCAAAGTTATTGTGGACGGCCTCTTTCAATGTTGCCTTTGTAACCCTGTCATCATCAAACTTGTAAAATTGCCCATCAGCGGCAGGGCGCAAGAACGCACCATACCGGCCTGCCTCTAGGTCACCAATATGCGCAACAACACCATAGATAACGTATGTCCATGGCTCTGTTCGGTCAACATCGGCACCAAGGTATGGGCTGAGATCTATCTCTTCTGGAAACTCGAGGAAGTCGTTGACTTTTACCATGGCGCCTTTGCTAATATCGTACTGATATCGTTTTAATTGGAGATGGAGGACAGCTGGGAACGTCTCAAAAATCGTGCTGAGTCTGACGTCCTGGGGTTCATGTTGCGCTCCTACCTCATGTTGCTCTCCCTGGTTCCATGTTTCAACTTTGACGTAATCTGCCAGGCTTTCCTGGAGAGTCTGGTGGCCGTAGACATTCAATGATAGAAGAGAAAACCGTTCTGTCCGGGAAGATCCATGGTCGAAGTTTATACCAGAAGTGAAAGATCTTTGCTTTCCTATGAATAAATCTGGCAGCAACGCCTCTACCGGGGTACCATGCGTTCTTGTTTCGAGCTGGGACACTAGTAGTTGAAACATCTCTGTAACATCTTGTTGTTCAAAGAGTTGCATCGGCCTCCAGCCAAACGATTTGGTAAGTTCTTGTGTCGTAGCAGATGTATCACTTGTCTGTAAAGAGTAGAACAGACGCTGAAGTGCCCACGCCACATCGGTCGTTGCACCCTCTTGTGTTGGTATCTTATACACAGCCTAGTTATATCATTTAGTTTCCAGGCAATATCATATAATATAATTTGGTGTACCTTGCGGGCTGCAGTTATCCAATATAGCGCCTGCAAAACAACATTGAGATAGCCAGTCGAACCCTGGTTTTTTAAGCCAACCATTCCCGTCGCTTTCTTCGAGTTATAGCTAGATGTTAGGTCAGAGCCATTCTGATAAACATTATAGTGCACGTACTTGAAGAAATTCTCCCACAATACCCCTGTGGGGTCCTTGACAATACGAACATAGGCTGTAATATTAGCTTCTCCATTCTCCAAGAGTGGTGAATTGGCGCCCCCCTCTGACGTCTCCAATAGATTCTTAAGTGGGGAGAATCTTGTAAAACCCCAATCTTTTTCTGCAGTGTTGAAACGGTGCTTTGCGACTGGATATGTGTTAGGTGAAGTAAACGTATTATGGCGAGCCTTGAGAAAAGACTTACCATGTGACACATATTTCGATGGCTGGCTCGGGTTCCACAAGACTATTGCAAACTCAGCACAGACATACCAATCGTCTTGTTCCGTCTCTGCCTTGGGGCCTGCTTCAATGTACATTGACACGAAATCTACATTGTTTCCGGACGGAAACATGAAGACTCGCCTGTGCATAGTTAGAGAAACGGCGATAGCTTGAGTCGAGGTGTGATATTTAACTCGTACCATGTTGATCCGCCACATTCAAATGCTGGCAAATAAACCTTCTTTTCGAGATTCGTCCAGTCCTGTATATGCCAAGTCTGACTAGTCTGCTCTTCAGTCTCTAGGTCTGGGTCCATAGGAAACAACGTCGTTATCATATCCTCGTCTGTAATTAACTTGCATATCAGTATTTGATCGCGAATAAAAAATATGATACCCTCGTAATATACATAGTTCACCCTGCCCTCTCACTTTAATTATTGGTAATAGTCTAGTATTTTCGGCCATGACGCCGTAATTAGAGAAGATACCCATATTTGTAATGTACGTTGACCATCATTTACTATGAAAGATATGCGTAAAAGTGGATCTTACATGCATTTGCTGGAGGTCTGGCAGCCTGGTCAGACTGAAGAGACGCCATGTCGCAAGAAAAGTGTCTCTATACCACAATCGGGTACTTTCCAGCCAGCGGAGATGATGTCGTTAGAGCCGAATCTGATGTGGTACCTGGGACGTTATGAAGGCTTGGGCCGAGAGTCAGGATAGTCGATGACAACGGCGGGGGTGCACCTTTATGGCCTAGATAAAAAATAAAGGCTATTTATCGCTCAACAGTGTTCCTTTTGTTTGTACAGCTGTCATTCTTGCGTGACAGGAGAAGCGGGGTTGGGGTGAGGATCTTGATCGACATCCTTGGCGTTAGGCACAGAAACTCCCCGTCTGACAGCTTCAAGCTTCAAGCTTTAAAAAGCAAACAAAAAGCATACACAAATAGACCAAACAACGAATTTAGTATCGTAATAATGCATTCACGGAGTAGCTCCCATGACCACCTCTATTGGGCTCGAGAACTATATGCGATTGTTTCCCACGAAGACTACCAATCCATCGCCAACGAGAAAAGATGTATGTATGTAGGTACATACTGGAACCTAATTGTAGGGGACAGACTGTAAGGTATAGATTACAATCACGTGCTTATCCGTTTCGTGAAACCACTACAACCCCTATATTCGAGCAAACAGATAACAGATTGGTGGTCCCTGTGCAGCGGGTTTCCTGGAAATTTAGCGCGAAAATGAAGTCCAGATAGGCTTTTACTTTAAAGTAGCGATGGCTAACCCCTGTCGCAAATCTCTGGATCGGCGATCATGGCTGGGCGGCAGGAAAGCTAATCTCCCAAACTTCCCCGTCACCGTTTTG
The DNA here is from genome assembly GCA_001630595.1 of Pseudogymnoascus sp. BL308. NCBI lineage: Eukaryota > Fungi > Ascomycota > Leotiomycetes > Thelebolales > Thelebolaceae > Pseudogymnoascus > Pseudogymnoascus sp. BL308. The sequence continues at coordinate 11,933 of LMYD01000046.1, read as the reverse complement.
ACAATAGCAAATACAGTCTACGTGGCGCAATGCTGGACCCTTTCGCTCCGCCGCCATGGCTCCGTACAGCCTTTGAGCCTATGGCCGGGCTGCTGCACCTGAACACGCTCCCGCTCCACGCACATGAAGTGCTCTTCGGTTTCGTGTTCTACACGTGCGTCAACTCTGTCTTGGGACCCTTCCTGTCTGCGCGTCTGTTTCCGGCCACCTACGGCAGCCTGTCTCGGCGAACACAGCGGCAATGGGACATGCACGTCACATCTTTCGTAAACTCGACTTTCCTCTCCTTCGCCCTGACCTACGTGATCGTGGCTGACAAGGAACGCGCCAATGCCACCTGGGAGGACCGGATATGGGGATACACGGGTGCTGGCGGGCTCGTGCATGCTCTCGGCACCGGGTACTTCATGTGGGATTTGGGGGCTTGCGCTTCAAACGCCAGCACACTGGGCGCTTTGGATCTGCTTCACGCCGCCGTCGGGTTCTTGATCTCGACTTTGGGATTCGTGCGTCGCCTTCCCTCATCCTTTTCCTCGTCTTGCTGGCGTTATCACGTGCTAATCCATTATCCTCCGCACAGCGTCCTTTTGGTCCCTACTATGGCATCCAGTATGGCCTGGTAGAGCTCTCCACGCCATTTGTTAACATCCACTGGTTCCTCAACAAGATGGGCATGGCTGGGACTAAGCTCCAGATGGTCAATGGTATCGTGCTCATGATCACCTTTGCCTCTTGTCGACTACTCTGGGGTTCTTACATGACCTTCACCTTCTTCGGCGACGTTTGGACAGCGATCCACGCAGAGAAGTCGTCATTTACGCTGTACGACTACTCTCCATTAGAGCCGCCCCTCGCGCTCGAGCACCGCGCTCCAGGGTGGGTCGCTATCTCCTTCATGTTCACCCACACCGTCGTCATGTCTCTGAGCGTCTTCTGGTTCAGCAAGATGGTAGCAACTGTGCGGAAACATGTCAAGTCCCAGGATTCTAGCAAGGAGGAGAAGAAGGAGTGAGAGGTGTGTTAGTGGTTATTTCGGGGTGTTTATGTGGATTTATGGCATTCATTTAGACGGTCTGGGTAGAAGGTTACAAAATCACTCGAGAAATCTACAGCAAAGTACGTCAGGTCCGATCTGTATCAATAACATTAGATAGATTTAAGCATTTTGTTGGGTTGGTAATTCTACCTCCTCCAACATGAAAATATTTCGTATCCGGCGATTGTAATATCTGTACAGATTAATCATGTATGCACCACACAGTGTTCAACGACTAAAGCACATGCCATCAAGTGGCATTGTTGATAGTTAGCTACTCATTAGAATCTTCTGTAGCAAAGCACTCATCTCATTAGATGGGTTGCATCAGAAACATGCAAACGAACAAGCTCGTATCCCAACGCCACTTATCGCATCGCTCTATATACGATCTAACTAACCATCTAATCTGTCTTCTCGCTATATTCAGATATTCCCTCTCTTTCTCTCTGTAGTCATCGTTCCCGCTCCTCACATCTCATAGCGCAATCCCGGCCCCTGGTTCCCTCATCATTAGCTTGATATCGACCTTCCCCTCTGCGCCATAGTCTGTAAAATCAATGCTAATTGTATCTCCAGTCTCCTCCCAGCCAAGCCTGCGATACAGCTTTTCACCTGCTTGAGACGCTTCTATATACGTCTTCTTGCCCTCCTTATCAGCGATCTTCAGCACGGGTGCCAGCAGTGCCAGGCCCAGGCCGAGTCGCTGGTATGCGGGGACGACAGCGAGAATATTCATCACTACGCAAGCGGTTAGCTGCAACCCCTATAATCCGTAAACTACCATGCGTGGGCCCGGGAATCAAAAGATTGGAGAGGAGAACATACTATACATATCATCATTCTTTACCCACTTGTCTCGGTAATCATGCAACTGCTTCACGAACTCCTTCTGCAATCCGACATTCGTCCCTGGTACAGGCTCCGGCTCAGGTCCATTCTTCGCCTCCTCCGCTTTGGCTACCTCCTCGGACGTCAGGCTGTGTGGGAACCACCAGCGGGTAATAGCTGCAATTTTTCTGGTCACACGTCAGTCCATCTTATCTCGTGTATAGGGAAGCCCAAAACAAAGTCAAAACCCGCAATCATAAATCCAGATAGAAGAATAAATATAAAAGTAAGAGATAAAAATAATCCTACCCAGTCCCCTCGTCAACAACCTTGAAGTGCCTCCGCCCACTCATCGTCCACTGTCCTTCCCAAAACACAATGTCTTTCTCCCTCAACAACGCGCGGTCCCCAGTCCCGCTCATATTGCTGAAGAGTGGATTATCGGCGAAAGCGGCATCGAAAGCATCGACAAAGCCGGGGATATCCTCATGTTTGCCTTCAGAGATGGTGAACGTATATTCCCCAACCTTCAGAGTATGTGGGGGGAGATCTGATGCCGTCATTATGGGATGTGGTGGGGTCAGGGGCCAAGGCAAAAAGTTACAACTTCACAGATTTCTGAACGGCTCAAAAGAAATCACTTGGCTCAAGCTTAAACAGAGGAGAATTAGAGAACAAACAATTTACGGCGAAACGAGAAATATATATATACTACTATAGTATATTATAGATCCTCGACCTCGGCGATCCGCTCCAGCCGAGCGGCCGCTGGGATAACTAGGCAACCCCGCACTGTGCCCCCTATGACTCAAACTGGAAGGTGGGATGTCACGTGCCCTCACGTGAAAGACCACCCCCACAGTAGAGCTGGGTCGGAAGGGCTCAGCAATGAGGGCATGGGATTCCGAGATACAAGGGGCTAGAGGCCTTAGAGTAAGGCCTCTAGTCAATAGTCGCTCTACCCAAGCTCTGTGGGGGGTACTTGTAAAGTAAAGACTATTGGACGAGGTAGAAGGATAAACAGGGATTTGCAGAGCACTTCTGCTGACTGCCAAGATGGCGAGGGACCCAAAATTTAGCACAACCTTGGTGGATATCGTGGGGGTCTGAGCGAGATAGATTAGAGATCCTGCCCATCTTCAAAAAATGTATAATTTCAACTCATTGTAGCGCTGTTTTTATTCTGAATCTCTTACTTCTAGAGTCCCTACCGAAGGCCATTACCAGCAGCTGAGCAGTGTTGACGACGAATATGTGGTGGCAAGGGCGCTCTGAAGTCCAGATTCTTAGTGCACTCAAAGCCCCGACTTTTGTCCTAATATTAGGCCTATTCCTCAGTATATTTGCAGAAACTTGCGTTGCAAACACCCATTCCGATGATTCTATCCACACTGAAGAATTTCCTGTCGTCCAACCCCAGTTAATACTCGAAATACGGACAACAACAATCGTTAAGGGCTTTAATGTCGTGGAAGAACTCGACCTCCAGCGCCATAATCGAATAGATGAGATTGACAACGAGAAGGCCCTTCTGTTTAAAAAGCTGCAAAAGCCTGCAAAAAAGGGAAATTTAAGATATAGGCTATTGTCAGCAATCGATGGATTTCAGCGTTTTGGAAAGATTGCAGAGACAAGCATCCAGCGGAAGAGAGATTCATACAGAAAACTAACCCATTGGCAGAAACAAGTACGCATCCGTCTACTATTATTCTTTCCTGTCGAATTAGGTCACCTTGTTACTATTATTCTACCATCTGAATGCCTTTCATCAACTCGTTATTACGAACAGGGCTAATACATTTCCCATGTTAAGACAGTGGATAGGGTCGCAGATTATCAAAAAAAGCTCCAGAATACCTCGAGCGCAATCCAAAAAAACGCAGAACTAGCTGTGAGAGTTGCAAATCACGCCATGGAATATTATGGCATTAAGCCTTCAGAGGTGTCGGCTTTTTCCAAGGAGCTGGATAATAGTGGTGAATCATCTGATCATACCAGTGTCTCGCAGGCTTTGAAACATCTTGTACGTGATTGGGCGGACGATGGAATAGATGAAAGACGGGCGGTGTTTCCCCAAATCCTAGGAACGCTTCTTGATCTGTTCCCAGAACGGCAGAACAGTACCGTCAGGGCACTGATCCCCGGGTCAGGCTTGGGGAGACTTGCCCATGAAGTCGCCGACTTAGGAGGTGAGTTTAAAAACAAATCAGAAGGAGTAATGATATTTGTCTCTAATAAATTGCTCCAAGGTTTTCATGTAGTAAACAATGAGTGGTCAACATACATGAACCTAGCTTACCGCTACATCGCGAGCCTTAAACAAGTCAAGGGGGAATCTTTATATCCTTACGTTGATAGCTGGTCACATCAGCCTACGACCGAAGAACTTCAGCGAGAAGCCCATTTTCCTGATCTCGTTGCGTCTCCAAATAGCCTGATCCATGTTGAAGGCGACTTTACTACTGAGTTTAAGCACCACGACAAGTTCGACGTTATAGTAACATTGTTCTTCATCGACACAGCACGCAACCTATTACACTATTTTGAAACTATTCGAGACCTGCTGAAACCAGGTGGCGTGTGGATAAACCTCGGCCCCTTACTTTATGGGTCTCGACCGTTTGTTGAATTATCCCTAGATGAGATCATTGATGTTCTAGAGACTATGGAATTCAAGTTTCTACAGACCAATGAGCACTGGGGAGAGATTACACTGCCCGGGAAAACAGTGAGGGGAAAAGAGGCGAGGTATGGATTGAATCCGAGGATATTGACGAAGAACTCCTATATGGCTCAGTTTTGGGTGGCAACGACACCAAACAAATAGTGTAATAGGAACTAAGGCTAAGAATAGTCTGTGGAATGGTGTAGAGCAGATATATGTAGTTGGATTAGTGACCATGGCTTGTTGGTTGGTTTATCCAAATCCGATCTTCAGATTTAAATCGTCTCCATCGCATTACCCACCCGTGTCGTTTTTATCCGTGTTGTTTCCATCCGTGGCGCTTCTCTCTCCTCATTCGTGTGGCCTCCCAGTCTCCAAATCACACCCATTCTCTTTGCAAATCTTCTCATAATCATCATATGGATAATGCACGGTATGCCTGGCGAAGTCGTCCTCCTATTGTAATCCATGTAGTAGTCGAGAAAATACCGTCAGAGAAGTAGTAGGCTCGGATAGTCCACGGCTTTAGGATTAGCTAAAATCTCAGGACCATCTCCACGCCTGCTTCTTCGCACAGATCTGGAACCGTTCGGCAGTCCTCTTCAGTAAATACTGGGCGGTAAAACGAGCTCTCCAGCCAGCCTCTACCTAGGTATCCGCCGTGTTTCCATCCAACATCCAAGGATTTAAGTGCTGGAAAACGGCGTTTCTGTTGGCCAATCTTGAAGATCACAGCCAATGCCATATCTTGATGCTCGACTGTAAGATCGTTTGCACCTAAAAGACTCAATCGCTCAAGACTCGGTGGGATAGCGTCCACAATACTCTGGCCTAACCGGAAATCCTCGTTTAAATAAGTATTAAAACTATGAATGAGAGATTTCCAGTTGGTTTTGAGATATCGGAGGCTTTTTAAAAGGTCCAAAGAGCCAGTGGAAGAGCCTCTTATAGAGCTCCAATTGTGTCCCTCATGCAAGATAGTCAAGTTCTGCAAACATGGATTTAGGCGGGATGCTTCCGCCAATAGATTGGCATCCTCAAATCCGTCATCCTCAGATCTGTCATTGTAGTAGAGACTTTTTAAATTGGGGTAACAACGAAAAAGCCGGAAGAGGGTTTTAGGGTCCATGGTAATGGAGGATAACGATAGCGTTTTCATATTAGCAAGCTCTTTATTGCTGCCGTGCAAGGCAGCTTCCAGCCTGTCCTCGTCTATGTCGACATTCACAGCCGAGGAACCGCCGTCGTCACCTCTAACTTTCGTCCATTTGTCGGTCACGAATAGGCTTTCCACCGAGGATATTATCAGAAGCGACATAAGATCATGAATAGGCGTGTCTATGAGCTCATGGTTGTATCTTACCTCCACTTTTTTTAGCCCCCACAATGCTAGGGGGTTCCCAAGCTGTTTCTCCCTTTGTAGCTGCTCTATTAGAGACAGCATCCGTGTTAGAAATGAAGGCTCCGGGTCTTGACGAGTCCATATTTCAATATCGGGTTCTTGGAGATTTGGTGCAAGGGTGAGTATTAGCCCAATCGTAGCATTTAGATCTCCTTCTTCAATGCCCACTGCCCACTTGTAACACTCGCTAGCTGTCGTGCCTACTTCGGCAATTTGTTTCCGAATAGCCTTCAGGCTTTCAGCTGTAAAGCTGCCATAGTCGTCCTTATACAATTCACCATTCTCGTCCTCATACACAGGCATACCAAGTTTGGGCGACGTAGTACCCCACACACATAAAGTCCTGATCCATCTGCCCAGATCGGGCCTTGCAAGAATTCGCGTTAGAAACAGTCGAAAGGGCTTTGTAGAGTTCGATCCGAAGTAATTGCAACGCTCGTAAAGAATGGGTTCCACGAGTCCGTGGAGGTAGCGGCAGCAGAGACTGAGTTGGTAGAGGGTGCGTGTGTTTTCCCAGTGGGAGCGGAGGTTGTCCCAGAGGCATCTTTATATTGACAAATTAGCGCAAACTCTAGTACTTTTAATGCTATTGGGGACATGACATACCTAATAATATTGACTATATAATCTCTGGGGGAAGGTTGTTGATGGTTACTCTCCGTGGGGTATCTGTATTCTCTAGGAATGAACCGTGATGGGTGCAATTCAACTTTTTTGCTCTATGGGCTACTTCCTGATCATTGGGATTCATTTGAACAATCGATGTAGGCTCAACTATAGTCAACTATGAGGAAGGATAAAGTATAATCGAGGATGAACTGTACAGATCAATAGTAGCACTTTTCCATGTCATGCACAAATATGCATAACCATCGCAGTTCACGCGTAAGCGAAACCAGGTGTACTAGGTACCAGGCTACCTTACAATTCTACACCGCCTTCTATATCGAGCGCGAAGGATTCAAGATCGGCCAACCGGGTTTATACGTGAGGCCGAATTCCGTTCGCAACGACTCGGCTCTGTCTATAAAGTGAACATGTCCCACGTTCACATATCCAATGTAGGTGAACACCTCTAACAAATATTGTAATCTCTAAAGACCGATTCCCACCCAACAACAAGCCATGGCCTCCAAAGCCCCAAACCTGACTCTCTTCCGCGACCGCGACGCCCCAGGAGCCTACACCTGGTCCCCATTCGTGATCAAGCTCGAGGCACGCCTGCGCTTTTCTAACCTGACATACACCACAAAGGCAGGGGCGCTCACCGAGTCGCCGAAGGGAAAACTGCCATATGTGCGGATAGAAGGAGACGATGGGCAGCCCTCGCTGCTCAGCGACACCGCACTAATCACGAAAACATTAATCAAATCGGGAGCCATCGCGGACCTGAATGCAGACCTATCCCCCGCACAAGCAGCGACCGACCTCGCCATCCGCGCCCTGATAGAAGACAAACTCTACTTCCTAATGGTGGGCATCCAACCCCTCCCCACCAACTCCCATCTCCCACTAACCCCCACCAGGCCCACGAACGCTGGATCCCCAACTTCTACACCATGCGCGACCAGGGCCCTCTCTGCACAATCCCCTACCTCCCCCGCATTGTCATCGGCCAAATCGTTTATGGTAAGATAACACGCACCCTGCACGGGCAGGGCACTGGACGGTACTCGCCTGCTGAGATCACGACGTTGAAGCTGGAGACATGGACAGCGCTTGATGCGCTGGTGGCGGAGGGATGGGTGCTGGGTGGTGAGGGGCCGACGGATGCCGATGCGTGTTTGTTTGGGTTTTTGGCGTCGGTGCTGACTGCGCTTTCGTGGGTTTTCCCTTTCTTCTTTCTCCTTTCTACATCAGGATATGCGACTTGTGGCTGTATTCTAACTTTGATGCAGGAATCCCGAGACGAGGGCGATAGTTCTGGGGCTCCCGAATCTTCGGGCCTATGCGGAGCGAGTGCATGAGGAGTACTTTTCTGATTATAAAAAATGGGACTGAACAGTATTGTGCGTGGAGTTAGTGTTTAGCATATACCGACTCTCATTGTAGAAATATGTTGTAGTCTGAAGGTTTTGGGCATAGATAATATGTCATAACGAAGTTACCCCTTAAATATAGCACATATGCTTTCCCAGCTGTTTTGCAATTGAGAATTAGTTATGAAGGCTTTGGTAAGGAAGGCTTTGGTGAGGAAGGCTTTAGTATGGGGTGTAAGGAGGGGTTGAAGGCTTGTTACACTGCGATGATAATGGGTAAGAGCGTAGGAATGTTAGGCTAAGAGGGAAGGGGGTGTTGATATATTAGTATATATGTATAATTACACTTCGAAAGGTCGCTTGGATAAATCTCATAACCCCAAAGTTATTCGAGGCACTATGCAAATCATATATTGTGCGATAAGAAGGAGGTAACATCTTTGCTGTGCTATGCTCGCCACAGTGGCCCTCTATTAGTTTGTATCAACAAGCGTGAAGCCTCTCTTAATGAGCTCATCAGATGCGACCCCAGCACAGTAATCCCTCATAAACCCGTTTATCGGAGCGAATCGAAAGAACCCGAGAACTTCCCCTTCCATGGTCCAAATAGCGCTGCCACATATCCTGGACGGAAGGGAGCCTGCCGAGTTCTGTCCCATATAGACCCAGGCTGTGAATACCCACTGCATTTCAGGCGAACCATCATCGACTGCTCGGAACGATGTGCCCGTAAAGTTCCCAGCAATGAAACCTGTATCAGGCGAGTCCATAAAAACGAAGCCCCAAGTTTGGCGATCCTTGACAGTGACGAGCCTTTTGAGTTGGATCGGCTCCTCTACCTCCTCGTTTTGAAATGTTTCGTTAAGAAAGGTTTCAGTGTTTCCTAACTTCACAAGAGAAATGTCTGTATGAGATACCTCTATGATCAATTCGCCAATTTGACGGCCGCTTGAGGGTAGTGGATGGGCAACCATAGATCCGCATTCGTCCGGAAATCCGTGGGATGCCACTGTCACGAATTTGTTCCCAACGCTATCTTTTACAAGCACGCCAGCTGTCAAAGACACGAACATTCCTGGCTGGCTTGGGATATAGGCTGATGAAACTCGTACCCCAGGCTGTAAAGAGCTATACCTACTTTCATCTGGATTCCCTGGCATTGGATCTGTTTGGCGACGGGCTTGAGGTAGAGACTGCCTTCCCATCTCATCTTCATAACGGTAGGTCACTACTATATTTGCCGCTTTCTGTGGAAGCTTCGACATATCTATGTTCCGGTGTTTGAGTATAACAAGAAGGTAGTCCTTCCAGTACATAACCTCAGTTATTGGAACCCCGAGCTTCTGGAAGTGATCCCTGATGACAATAAAGAGAGGCTCCCAATCTATCATATTCCGGCCGTTTAGGTCCTCTGCAATCGATTCATTTTTCCAGTGGACAGGCACTCCAAAGGGTCTCGGAGTATTCTGCGGTCCCATCTCATAGGTAAAGTAAGGCGGTAGTCCGGCAATAGATTTTGGCCAGGGAGTTGGTGGCATCTCCTTTTGGAAGAAAAACAAAAACCCGCCATCGATGGACAACCCATGGTTCCCAGGGAATATGCGAGAGAGTAGCTCCCTGTTTTTAGGATTGTAGAATGCATCTGGGTCGACTCGAAGATCGAATGGTAGAATGATGTGCTTTGCGGATTGTAGTGATCTTCGAAGCTCGGCAGATTCTTGGTAGAGAGGATTTGGCAAAGGGTACCCTGAGAATTGCTGGGGATCTGTTGAACCACCCTGATAAAGAGAATTTGGAAGAAGAGGAAGCCTCGCATCTAATCACATCTATGGTTAATTATTGTTTCTTCGAAGGAGGGACTGTTGAACACTTACCGATACGAGCATAGGCCGCCGAAGCTGGCCATCCAACAGGATCCGGCAAGGTCGACCGCTGGATGCTTCTTTGGAAGGGTTTGATCATGCCAGGGTAGGTGACAACAGCAGCTCTTTTTTTATGGGATGTTTCGGCCGAGGGGGTTATTTTTCGCTTTTGGGGTGTTGAGGGTGGCAAGCCGCTTGGTATCGTTGTTGGGGATAGCTGCATAATCTCAGCGGTCGCCGAGGGCACTGCCATACTTTGAGATGTCATAGTGAACGTATACGGGGTATCCGATCAAAATCGAAGTGGCTAGGTAAGATAGTGTTCGTGATTCGTGGGAGGGTAGAAGGGATCGAAGGTGGTGGTGAAGATGTAACTTGATAGAAGTGAATTTTAGCCAAAGTACGCGTCTAGCCAGCTATATAAGTGGGTAGCTAACAACAAAGAATAAGCGGCGCTAAAATAGAACTACAGTCATATTCCAGTATATTCTATGAGTCAATACAGTATCATCTGATAATAAAAAGCTAACCTTTTTATAATTAACCTATTGACGTTAAGTTACTGTCACTGGGACCCCTACCATTTTAGCGCACGTGTCAAACCTAAACTACCCACTAGCAGGGGAGCTAACTTTCGAGGTCCGTTATTTTCCCAGTCAGTTGCCGCGACAAAATATGTTGGTATATATTTCGCAAATTCCGTCTATTGCCAGAATTCCCTAAAACGATACCAAAAGCTATTTCTAATATAACAATGTCAACTGTCGTCTTTCAAACCATGGTTATTAGAAGAGTGCTCGTCACTCTTATCCTCTATAGTTAAAGGCTTCAGTAAAGGCTTCAGTAAAGGCTTCAGTAAAGGCTTCAGTAAAGGCTTCAGCAAAGGCTTCAGTAAAGGCTTCAGCAAAGGCTTCAGTAAAGGCTTTAGTAAAGGCTTCAGCAAAAGCCTCGATAATATTTAATCGTAACCTGTGTTATATGTATATACAATCGCCCTTCACCAACCCTGGGCCCAAAAAAACGCCACGATCCCCCATCGTCATAATCCCCCCTCCTCCACCCCCACACCACACTCCCCATGATTTTTCCCCTTCCATAATCCCTAACGCCGCGCTATGCCCTCCAAAACCCAGAGCAAACAAACAGACAGACAAAAAAAAAAGTTCGTCACAGTAATAGTAGCAAGTACTTTATACACCCGCTCAAACCCAAAAACTCCAAAGCAAAGGCAAAAGCTCTTCACTGATTCCCCCTCAAAGGCGGCGCCGGAATCCTCAAAACCGGCAACCCCACCGTCGTCCCACTACTCCCCGACCTCGTAGTCGACGACCTATCCACCCCCACCGCCGACCTCTCCCCGCCGCTCGTCGCAGACCGTGCCTGTCCCTCGCCAATACTCACATTCCCCGCCCCCGCCTGCTCGCGCGCTTCTCTCACGCGCTGGACAGGCGACGGCGCTGCTGCTGCTGTGGGCGGTAAATTGGGATCCACGATCGGCGAAGCGGGGTGGGGATCAGGCGGTAACGGCGCGGGTGTAGGAATCGGCCACGTCGAGGGCGCGTCGGGTTCGCCGTCGGGGACGTCTACTGATTCTCTGACGGGCCTACGCGTCGGGGGGGCGGGGATCCGCATAACGGGTAATTTCTCCCCGCTGCCACCGCCGCGAATCTCGCGGACCTGGACGGCTCTCTTACTAGCGAAATCCTCGAGCTTGCCGAGGACGTCCCAGTCCCACCTCCCGCCTCCCTCTGTACTCGGCGCGGGGCGGCGTGATGAGGGGGGAAGGCGACGGACAGTCAGTGCTGATACTTCAGGTGGTGGACGCTGCCGTGACCTTGCAAAGGGGTTTAGTGCCTCAATCGCGGGCCAGATGCGCGATGTCGCCTGTGGCTGCTGAGACGACTGTGCAGGGCCCGCAGCGCCTTCTGATTTCGAGCTCGCGGACACGGATGTAGAATCTTCGTTCCCGTTCCCCGTAACAGGAACAGCTTCATGCTGCGCCTCAACATCGAAGCTAGGCCCGCGGACCGAGCGCGCGTCGCCGATGGGATGGTACCGGATGGCGTAGACAGTGCTCTCCGCGCTCGCGGTGTCGGTGCGCGGGCCGGGTGTGGCGGCGGGCTGGGGGCGGGCGGGCCAGGTGGGGTGGTTTTGCGGG
>LMYD01000458.1:0-29910 GCA_001630595.1 Pseudogymnoascus sp. BL308 | reverse complement strand
CCGGCGCAAACCTCACAATCCCCACCGGTCGCTCCCCCGCAATCTGACTCCCCTGCAGCTCAAACGGCGCAAGCTTCGCGCGTATCGATTTGCGGAACGTAACATGTGTGCGCAACGGGATTTTCGCCTCCAATTTCTGCGCTTCTACCCTCGCCTTCGCCCTCGGCAGACTAAACCTCGCAATCTCCCTCCTCGCATCTAGCAGCCCATCGCTGCCAGCAGTATAAAACTCCTCCTCCACATCCGCATCCGCGTCCGCCTCTCCCATAGCCGTGTCCTCATCCTCCTCCTCGACCTCTCGCTCGGCGAGTAGTTCGCGCAGGCGGTCGCGCCGGTCGCCGGGGCCCTCGCCATAGAGCGTTATGGGCTCGGAGATGGCGCGCAGGGCGGCGCGGACGGCGGCGTCGGAGGTGGGGACGATGGTTGCGGCGGCGCGCTTTTTGCGGTCGAGTTGGCTGAGGAAGGCGGTCGCTTGGGTGGAGGCGTGGGTGGTGGGGATGGAGTCGAGGTCGATTAGGTCGGCGCGGGAGGCGTGGACGGACATTTTGGGTGGTTTGTGCCCGGTGTGGGAGGTGTGAGGGTTGGGTTGTTTGTGTTGTGGTTGTTGGATTGGGAGGTTGGAGATGAGGTTGGCGTGGTTTGGAGCTGTAGTCGGTGGTGAAAATCGTTATCTTATCGGTTCCTGAAGCCTGTTCCCTGCTCGAGGCTGGCGGAGAAGGCTGAGCGTAGGGGCAACACCAGAAAGTGTCAAAACTCAGTTACAACAACAGTTACTACATTTCTAGAAAATTCACGGTATTATTGAGAATTTGGATTTGGATTCATCATAGGCGCCCGCTATTTAGTTTCCACCCCTAAGAAGAAGTCTTCAATTCATCCAGCACCCATTCCACCCCCCCAACCACAACATCCGGCTGAGTTATCTGCACAAAATGCCCACTCTCGCGCGCCAAAACAAACTTCCCCTTGGTAGAGAGCTTGAGATGTTCCTCAAGGAGACGATCATTCACCTCATCCGCCCCCTCAATCGCCTCCCTCAACACCCTCCTCTCCTCCTCCGTCCCATTCCCCCTCTCCACCCCCGCCCTATACACCCCCCTCCCATCCCTACTCCTCGCGCCACTAATAACATGAACCGGTTTATCACCCAGCAGCGGCTGTCTCTTCACCAGCTCCTTCTCCAGGAGTGTCACGAAACTAGGCTCGTATGCCTCCCTCTCCAACTTAAACTGGATCTGGAACTTCTCCGTCCCCTCATCACGTATAAACGCATCCCACTCCTCCTGCGTCAACTTCTTATCCGCCTCAATCCCCTTGGCACCGTACGGCTCCAGTCCCAGCGCCAGAGGCTCGAGTGCCACTTTCCACTTGTTCAGCGGCTGCACCGTAGTCTCATGGTTAGCATCCACGAGCACCAGTCCCGCGATATGTGGTCCATCCCCCGTAAGCGCGATGAACTCGCGCACAAGCACGCCCGCCCAAGAATGCGCCACGATAACGAGCGGATTCGTAATAGAAGATTGCTTAATCAGCTGTGAGAGCTCGAGGGCGACATTCTCGGCTGTGGGCGCGAGAGGGGAGACCTCCGAGCTGCGATACCCGGAGCGGTCGTAGGTGTAGCTGCGGAGGGAGGGGGGGAGGAGGCGGGTGACGGCTACCCAGGCGAGGGTGCTGCTGCAGACGCCGGGGAGGAAGAGGAGGACGGGGTCGGCGGGGGTGTTGGGGGAGGGGCCGTGGGTGTAGAGGGCGAGGGAGTGGGTGCCGATGTTGATGAGGGTGGGGTTTGGGGAGGACATTGTGGGGGTGTGATGTTATGAGTGTATAAGCTTTTGCGGGGTTTGATGGGATATGTTGGTATATATATGAAATCTTGGCGCGAGGATGCTTGATAGCACGTAACAAGTCGTGATGGACAGTATCAGTGTTGGCCGGATTCGATAGATATATGGAGAGGTAAGCGCTAACTGAAGGATCACAGCAGTGGATGAGACAGCATTGTGTTTGTACCACCTGGATATCCACGGAAGTATGCAGAGAGTCTAGAATGCAGGGATTCAATATAAAGGGCGTGCCACAACGTAGACAGCATCGCAACCAGAATTGTACTCACGAATCTTTGTAGGAATAATTAGCTATTATACATAAAGTTGTCTATTCTAAATGTTTGTATATCGCATACCCCTCGCTGCCTAACCAGTTTGAGACTGAGATCAGCAGCCACACAAGAGATCCAATTCTGCACTCTTCCATATCTGGAGGTCCACCAGAAGTACCAAGGCGCTGAGGGTGGGCGGCGAATCATTAATGCCACAGGACCTGACCTATCTGGACAGGTGTGTCCGTTCACCTACCTTACCTTCAGGGCATCATCTCAGAAACCAATCGACAGCCATTTCCGCCATTTCCAGGCGGAGCATTATGGAGGTCGCGCATCCTCATCCTCATCCCTCACAATCCTCATCCTCATTGCCTAATTCAACGCCGTAGTAGTGATTTCATAAGCCGAGACCCCAGCTACCGCTTTCCATACGCCCCATCCCCCGGCAACTCCACCACCGTCCTCCCCTCAGGAAGCTCATGCATCGGATCCTGCCTCCCCGTCGAAAGCTCATGCGGCTTATCCGGCTGCGGCGGCAGCGCCGCCCACGGAATCCCCTCATGCTTGCCATCGCTCGACGCCTGGTTCCGCCGCCTCCTCCTGAGCAAGAACACCGCGAGCGCAACGAGCACTAGTGCGCCTACGGCACCAACTACGATGCCGCCGATAGCGCCGCCGGAGAGGAATTTAGACGAGGAGGCGTCGGAGGACGGGGAGGGCGTTTGCGAGGTGCCAGCTGCCGCGGTGTCGTCGGCGGCGGTGGTGGTTGGTGCGGCGGTGGTTGAGGGTGTGCTGGAGGAGGGCGTGGTGGTGGCGGACTGGGAGGTTGTGCCTGTTGCGTCGACTAAGGTCTGAGGGCTGAAGGTCCAGGAGCTCGCGTCTGGGTTGGCTGCGCTGAGGGAGGAGTAGGTTTTGTTGAGAACGGGTGAGCCGATGTCGAGGAGGATATCATGTCCTTTGCTCCAGCAGACGTTAATCTGGCCGCTCGTTCCCGTGCATGACTCCCTACACGCGGCTACATCAGCAAAGAGTCCCTTCGCGACGGGGCGAGGAAAACTCACGTATCACTGGTGCAGCACCACGAGCCCTCGGTGCCGCATTCGAAGGTGCTGCCGTCGCTGGCGCAGGTCGTGGAGCCGGCGTAGCACACGCTCTCTGGGTCGCAGCAGAAGAAGCGTCCTGATGTTGTGTCGCGCGCGCAGGCTGATGGAGGCGGGCACTTAAAGGGCATGCCCGGGCAGTTGTAGCCCGGCTCGGGGACGAAGAAGAAGTTGGCGAGGGAATCGGAGGTGGCCATTGTGCTGGATGGCTCGACACCCCGAGGTGAGACTTTAGGGGAGTGGGTAGGTGGATTGGTTGGGATACCGTTGTGCTGTGGTAGGAGGGTGTGTGTCGGTGAGGAAGAAGGAAGGAAGGATGGGGAGGGCGTGGGAGGTCTGTTCGTGGGAGGGCGGGAAATTTGCAGGGGAGCGCATTTTTTGGGAGGGGGCATGTGGTGGACGCCATGGTGTTTTGCAGACTAACGGGGCTGTCAAGACGGGCAGGGGTCTTGGTCTCTCATTTCGCTTCAAGCTTATCAGCTACTTGGCAGCTACTTCTTGATCAGGGCTGAATCGTGATTCAAATCTTTTAAAATGAAGCTTCTTCGGGAGCACGTTTCTTGTGGACGAAGGATTGCATGATGGCGTTGTTGGCAATTGGCAAATCGCATTGTTCATTTGCCATTGTTCGCTGTTGGCTGTCAGGGGCAGGAACCGCAACGGCCCTTGGCGATTCTTCGGGTCACCCCACTTAGCGGTGCGGGAAGGCTAATCCCGTAAATAGACCCCCCGTACCTTGTTTAGAAATTCTTCAAGTGTCTGCGAACAAGCCTTGATAGTGCCTCGTTAGGCTAGGACTTGACAACGAAATAATTCTTTCTTGAATCATCAGGGTAGTGTTCGTAAGATATCTGAAGAATATAGTTGGCATCTTGTCCGTTGTAACTAACTGTATTGTATGTCTAAGCATGATATATGCCTCAGACCGCAGCGGGCTCTTCATCCCCTCCCCTTCATTGACCAAGAATCCTCCCACATCTGCACATCTCCCTATGCTACATGCCAACGACAAAGCGCGGAGCAACGCCAATCTGTGCTTGGAAACATCAACACTGTACATATAGGTACACTCATCGCTCCTTCCCCGGGCCTCCGTCTCAAAAAACGTAGCCCATTATTCACAACTTCAAAAAAAGGTTCATAAAAGGTACATGAAAAGGTCCAAATTCACTAAAACGCCGTACTATTGGAACACAGCAGTCTATAGTAAGACGGCGAAGCCAACAATGACAGCAACAAGCGCGCCGGTCACGCCGGAAAGCTCACCCCCGACGGCCACGGCAGCTCCGGTTGGCTCCGCAGTGCCGGATGGCGAATCGGTACCAGTGGCCGTTGGTGCTGGGCTTTGGTTCTTCCCGCCATCGGTTGGCTTGCTGGTCGCGCTTGGAACGAACTTTTGGTTGATTGTTGGCAGGGGCACGTCGCCGTCCAGGAGCCAGCCGCCGGCGGTCGACTTCGGGCAGGCTGGCGCGGTGAGCTTTGGCGTGTATGCGGACTTGGCGGTTCCCGTGGGGTTGTTGGTCTTCCAGACGGCCTGGAGGTTGGAGAAATCGGGCTGCACTGGCGTGGGGGTGCCCTTGCGTAGGAAGCCGTCCTCGATGTTCTCGCCGGTCTTCTCTCCCTGTGGTGGTCCGTAGCTGATCAGTCCGTAGTTGTTTTTCTCCTCGATCCACTCGTAGACGATGGCGCCGGACCAGAGGTAGTTCATATCTGGGCCAAGGATAGCATTTTGATCGAGGAAGAGGCGGGGGCGGGCAGTGTTGCAACCAGTCTCCGAGAAATAGATGGGGACAGGGTATCCCTCCGACATATCGTTCAGGGCCTTGTAGCCCGAGGTCTGGAAGTCGTTGTCTGGAAGGCACCACTCGTAGGCGTTCAGGCCGAAGAAGTCAACAGTGTCGTCGGTGTCGCCACAGGCAAGGTAGTTCTGGAGCATGGGGCGCAATTCAGCGATATCTGCTGCGGAGTATCCGACTGGAATCTTGCGGAATCCCTTCTTATCACGGTAGGCCTTCATGTCGCGGGTGGCAGCCTTGATATAAGGCGCAGCCTCGGACTGGTTGGCACGGGCAATGACCTCGTTGCCAATGAAGACACCGAGAGTGTTGGTGTACTGGGCGAAAACGTCGAAGATGGCGGCGTAAGCGTTGTATTGGGTATCAGTCCATGTTGGCGCCAACTGTAGAGCAATTAGCTTTCATTCCCAATGCATAAATTTCCTATATATAGAGTAACCACATACCGGGTCGATATCAGTAGGGAAGTCGTCGAGATCCACTAGGATGTAGATGCCATTATCAGCAAACGCGGCCATGCATCCGTCGTGGTCTGCCTTGGGGTCGACGTGGTAGACACGGATGGTATTGGCGCCCAATGTCTTCATCGCCTTCGCATCGAGCGTGCACTGTTCGGTGTCCATGAGCGGGTCATGGGGAATCAATTGATAGGCAACGCCTGGAAACGTGAGTTAGCAGTTGTCGCAAGGCACCCAGGACCGAGCTTCCCATACCCTTAATGAAGAACTGCTTCCCCGAAGGGTCAAAGAACTTGTTTCCCACCACGGAAATCGCAGGAAGCGAGGCTGCAACGGCTGTTGTGGCCGCGGCAATGGCAGCGACGCCCGCCTTGACAACAGTGCTGGAGAACATATCGAATCGCGAACACAACGAGCAAATCCTAAAACGAGTGTTGTATAACGATTGTATAGTTGAAGCTCTAAAAAATATAGCTTGCTGCAGAACGAATGTCGCGAAAAAGACCGTCTGGTCCAAGGAAGTGCGCGGGTGAGAGCGGGGCGTGTGGAGCAGATCAACCAAGGACGGCGGAAGGGCGAAAGTTGGCAGGAACGATGGACAGCGACCGCAGGTTGTCAAGGAAGGAGCTTCTCTATCGTGACTTCCTCATTAATGACGAAGGATGACAGATGGAAGAGAAGTCAGGTCGGAGCGAGCGACGACCGTGGAGGATATGTAGGATCAAGGAGAAAAGAAGGCGACTCCCAAGACAAGAGTCTGATTAAAGAACGGGCCAGTGAAACTTCAGAATGGAGCACTACGTAGTTAAGAGAAAACAAGGAGGACGATCTGGGGAAACATTGTGCCCCTCGCTGGATATTATGTACAGCATTGTACCGTGGTATCCGTGGAGTTGTGGTGGGAGAGTGGATGGGATAGTTGGTAACCAGGTTGTAGTCCGTTTCGTATTATTGGGATGATGGGCAAGGGGGGACGTTGGTGTGGTTGGATCAGCACGCGTTGCCCTGTAGCAGGCTAGGAAATAGGAGGGGCCAAGCACAAAAAAGCACCAAAAAGCACCAAGAAGCACCAAAAGACCCACTGTACTAGAAAAATGTTTGACAGGGAAGTCACTCCCGTCACTTCCATCAAAGCCAACTTGGCAGGTACTGGGCGACAATTATCCACTTTACTATAGTCGATCCTCTGTCTGGATAATATGTGGGTATACGGAGAAATGTGCCATAATGAACCCACAAAGCCCAGCCGATGCCCAGTGACCTTGAGTGATCTAGATTAGTGGGCTCAACCAGAGACACCACAGAAGCAACACAAGCCAAGCAAGCCACTGACGACTGCATTGTCAACATCGACAACCCTAGCGGAGTGAGAGGTACGCAGCTCATGCGTGAAACAACAACTATACTGCCACAACTGATTATATAATTACACGTGACTGGATGGGGCGAGCTTACTCTCCTGGTGCTCCTGACTAGTTGGCATGCTCTCTGTTGAAGCATGAACAATGAACTAGAATAAAGCAATCCTTACGCTAGTTCTTACCCTTCCTATAAACTAAGACTATTCTACAAATGCATATCTGTTTCCTCTGCTTTCTACGCCAGAGTGCAGATAGGCCCATTTGTAGGTAGGTATACCTTATGTAACTGCAGCCTAGAACTAACCATCACCACCAATCCAATCGGCAGCGCCAAACGCCTCAAAATCCTACCCCACACGCTTACACACATCAACCTAATAATCATCAATAGTAGAACGATTATTCCAACTCCTAATGCGCAAATTGCGCTTCTTTCCAATATCTGCTCACTGTTGGCGCGACCTCTAGACGTTGGGTGCAACACTTGTGCTAAGTGGTGACGCCCTGTGAGATTTGTAGGAGCGCGTATGAAGTGGCAACCTCTGTGTACAGGTTTAGAATCTTTACCGTTGTACTTCTTACTCAAACATGGAGCGACATCTTAAGAAACTCACGTTGAAGCTGGACTCATATCTCAAGGCCTGTCAGGACCTCATGCTCTATCTCCCGTACGAAGGAATAGAACTGAGCATCCCTTTTCGGTCGACGTTCACCATTCCCGTTCCTGCACAATCACTATAACTCAGCCATCAGAGAATTTAAAAATGAATGGTGTACCTGGCTGCATCAAACCATGGGAATTTGGCCCATACCTCGACTTGTTCGATCGACCTTGGATACTGAATTTGAGCTCTCGCCACATTTCGAGTCGTTGATCGAGAAAAGCGATCCAGTCGCAATCCTCTTGCTGATTAAAGAGCATTGGCAGCACTATAATAAGTGGATAGCTGGGGATAAGTCTATAGAAAGCCAGTCGATATCTGCTAAGGCCGCTCGCAGCCGTTTGGTTGAGAGACTGTCCCGCATGCAAGTTCCCTGTTTTGGAGGCAACCTTAGCAATCTTGGCAAAACATTTCTGCCTCTACGAGATTTCCCTGAAGACTCTTCTACGTCGATTCCATTTCTGGAAGTACCTAACCCTGAAGAGGAAGAATGGAAATATCTAGAACATCTAGGTGTTGTTGTGAAAAACGATGTTAGATTCTATCTTCGGTGGCTCCAGATCCTAGCAAGTGACCAGAATAGGGAGCCTTTACGACCACTCATGGTCTATCTTTTTGAACAGATCCAGGCCCGCGCTACTGATAACTTGGAGCTCGTAAAGTATGTTGATTCCTACTCAGGTCTGAACTCAACTGACTCCTTTAGACTGGTATTCCAGGACAATGTTATTTTCATACCATCTCAACCGAAAGGTCGACCTGCCACCTGGACTTCGGCTAAATCTTGCCTATGGAAAGGACCACGCTTCCTACAAAAGTTTATATGTCTAGCACCATACTACCCCGACAACGGAAAACTCTTTGGCAGCATTTTGAGCCTTAGCAATTGCCAGGCTCGGCATTTGATTCTAGAGGCGAAGACATTCCAGCTGAACTTCCCTCTTCAGTACATAGTCTTGGTATTCCTTGCCTTAAACGAAAGATTAAAACCAGATGATGATCCTATCAAGGTTAGACAACTCTCCCTCAAACCAGTATTTCCCATTCGAAGATCGAGCCGTCCTTCACCAACCGGATATGATGATTTGGTCTCCTCTAATGAGGCCTGGTTCATCGCCGACCGGAAACACTTTGCGAATAGTTTCATTGGGACGGTTCCATTACTATCTTTTGACATCGACAGCACCATAGAGATAGATAGTTTACTTGAAAAACTCGGCCTAAGTAATAGGAAGCTTTCCCAAGCTGCAAAAGTCAATGCTGTCACCGAGGCACCTGTGGAACTCCACCCAAGGTATACAAATGTGCTTCGCAAGAAAGCAGATTTCTTCATCCGGTACGTAGCAATCTCAGAACTACTCGCAAAATTGTCCGCACATCCAATGCTTCTAACACATGCTAATAATTATTCCTACCTAGATTGATTCCTGATTCTAAACCAGAACGCAGTCAAATCGGTCAGCAATTGCGTAATCTCGAGGTCTACGCCGCTCGTGGGGTTCAACAACGCTGGTCAGTTCAGATGGATGGTGAAACTATCCAAGGACGGCCAAGTGCAGGAAGAGTTGCTCTTCATTCCGATCCCAAAATGCTACAGATCTACCTTCTGAAAGACAATCTCGTCTCTGAGCCGCCGAAGAGCTATTTCGAACTCGCCGACCAGCTTGCTAATTTCTGTGGTGCAGAAGAGAAGCACCAGCAGCTTCTTGTCTTGGCAATCATAGAAGATGACCATAATATGATCAAACAGCAATTTGATCGTGCGGGAATCAGGAATCTGATAGCAGACGAAAAGCAAGAGTTCTTCTATTACGGAAAGGACCAAGAGGGGGATGAGACAAAGGGGGTACCTCAGTCAGAGAATAGTGGCCAGGAAGTTTTTGAGCGTGTGCTTAAGGTCGCGGAGGGGTATTCGACCAAGAAAAAGATTCGGATTTTTGCTAATACGGGCGTTGGCCGACCGAAAGGCCCGAAGGAGAAACTCAAGCGTTCGAAAAGAACAACTCTAGACGACAGCGAGACAAACAATGACACTTCAGAATACTATCTTGTGTCCAGCGATGAAGATTGGGAAGAAGATTCTTCTTCGGATGACGACGTTTCCGGAATCGACGGAAAGGAAGTAAAGCTGGCTATAATCACCTCGGGAAAACTACCGCGCAGAAAAAAGAAGTGGCTGAAAGAGAACAAAAACATAGCTACAGCAGGCGAACTTGCAGTGAGTTCAAACCCTCTTCGACTTGCAGGAAATAACACTAGGTGTGCAAGTGTCCGGGCTCCTTCAATCGGTGATGAAGGAAGACTACAATCCAGAATACCATTGGACAAGCAAACGGAGGAACAAAATCCCTTCTATGGCAGATCTTCCTCCCTTTCAAGGCGATGAGTACTCGAACGCGTCTTTTACTCTCTACGATGTACACGGCAAATTTGCACAGTTCCTCCTCGATGAAGGATGTCCTGATGCGGAACACTGGTTGAAACGATGTCCAGTCTACCATCTGGAAGTGAAATCTACAGAGGGTGGAATAGAATCGGAGTTCCCGTTTAGCAACGAGAATGTGAGACGGGTAAGTTTCCCCATTGCATTATGATTACCAAGTCAACTAAATGTAGTGCTGTTACGTAGGCAAGGAAATTTTCACATAATCCCCAAGGAGTACCCGCTCGAAGCTCTTGGAGAGCTAATGTCTGTATTCTCATTCGGGTATATGATCTAGAGAGTACGCCGGAGATGAGGTTCTATGTGGATCCTTGGGCTAAGTATCTAGAGAATTCTATCAAATTGGTGGCTAACTGTGATTTTAACGGAAGGATTAAACTTAATGCGGGAGATTGAGAGAGTCATGATGTCTTCCTTCTTTAGTCAAGTCGTGCCACGAAATCAAAACATATACTCTTTACAATCTTCTTGTTGAAACTGATTCTAGGTAAGGGGTTCGGAGAGAAGTTGTCAGAACCCATTGTCTTACTTAAGATTTATATGTCTATTATCCAATAGTCATGGCTTAACATCATCGATCAGGACGAGACTACGGTCTAATTCTTTCGTTGCAGAATGCAAATAGGTAGGCTATACACACGACTATTGGAATATGCTTTGTTCCTAATATCATTATCTTTCGCAATACTTCCAGCCGCTCGATGATGGAAGAAAAGCATAGGTTCAACGGAAAAGCACTTTGACTGAACCGACATTGTCTCCGCCTCCAACCCATTCCCCATTTTTCACGCGTACCATGCTGCCTTCTGAAATATTGAAGCCTAGTCTCTTAATGAGTGTTGTTCCTTTGGTTGCTGTGCTACTGCCAACTGCGGAAGAAATCATAGATCCTGCGGATCTACCGGATCTAATTGTTAGGTAATCTAGGTATAAGATATAAGTACCCAGTACTTAAAGGGCACGCTGACCTGCCTTAAAGAAGCGAAGCTGGCATATATAGTTTAATATATGTTTACATTGAGTACCTTTCATAATGACACCTAAGCTAGCATTGTATCTCTGTTGTGGCGACGAGAGGGGACTACCCCTAAGAAGTTTGCTGATTACTACGAGAGCAGCTACCTGCCGATGATTTCAACACTAGTAACAGTGCCCCCAATCCACGAGCGTAGCGCTATCCCATCGACGGCAATGCGAGCACTCTCACGAACCGGCCTAGAGAGGGCATACTATCTTTCGATAGTATCACTGCTATGGTCTTTGATGGCCTGGCTGATTTTGAGGTTGTGAGGAACAGTCTCGCAGATGAGTCCAAACGCAAACAAGTCAATGCAGACGAAGATCAATTTATCCAGAAGGAGCGATGGGTGACATCTGTTAGCGAAGTAGAAGGCAGCGGGCAGCCACAGACCCATATACCCGTAGCCAGGACCGCCAGAGGCATCGAGCGATAAGTAGAGGTGCCAAACGAAGCGACACAAGTCGCGATACGAGTGTGATACGAAGTAGCCAAGGAGGGGTTTGATTCAAGCCAATCTCTTTCTCTCGCTCTCTCCTCAACCTTCCGACTATCTCGTGTCAGCACTGTTAGCAAAGGCATCACCATCACCGTTACTTCTACCGCCGCATTGGCCATCAAACCGGCCGAGAGTAGCAGTACTCTACGCTCTCGTACTCGACCGAGGCGCACCAGAACCCGACCCAGGCGCACCAGTATGCCCAAGCTCATCCCACAAGAAGATCAATCCTCGGACGCGCTCCTTGTCGAGTAATCGCGCCGAGCTCTCTGTGTAAACAGATCCACGTCACGAGGTGGGACGTACCGTCCAGGTACTCCCGCATTGGTCGACTGGTGAGACTGGGGAGTCAATGATCTGAGACTTTGACACCCGTCCTGCGCGATGAGATCACCGAGTCTCTAGAGAGAATCCCCTTGACAACATGTTTCGAGGGTAAATTGCTATGGAAAAACCCCCTTAATAACATGTCTTGAGGGCAAATTGCCGTGACCACTGATTGTCATTGCCCTTTCGTTCAGTCATGTTTGTGAGGAACTACCCAGCTGCCCAGCTACCCAACTGTCCGACTGTGCGACATATCCATGGTTCGATTCAACTATTTGTGGCGCCCACGAGTATTGGACTCTGGAAGGCTGTGTTGTTCAAGACACCGAAGCCCTGTCTTGTGCATAACATCAGTTGAATCGCATCGCAGTGTGTGTGAACAACCACAAGGTGAGCGACCACAAGGTGAACGACCAAGGTAAGCGACCCATATGGACGATCGAATCCGATCGAGTCTGCCTCATACTCCCGTTTTTGCATCCCTTCTCAAAACTGTCATCTTTCGTGTGTGTTTGCAGACATCAACTCGTCCTTTTCATCTTCGCATACTATTGGTGTCTGCCTGCATCCCGCATTTTACATTTCCTCCTCAATGCCGCCAGCTGCATCCCACTGTGCGAGTCTCAGCCACGCCAGCCATCCCGTCAGCCCGCGCCGAAAGAACTGCCGCCTTGGCTTCCACGGCCTGGCAGTGCATGTGTGCGACAGTGCTAAGCGATGTCCCGGGCATGAAGATCGAGGTGATTCGCAGCGCATGGCTGTGCGGTTGCACATTGTCCTCCCCCAAGATCAGGAATGGGGAGCCTCAGCCTTACAGACCCCACGCTGTTGCCATCTTCAATTCGGTCCATCCCATATCCGAGCATGTTCTTCGGTTATTCCCTAGCAACACATGGCGGCATCAGGTGCATGGCGTTGTTTTGTGCTGCCTTGGAGCTCACGCAAGTGCGAGACAAGGCACGATTTCCTTGGGATGAGACCCGAAGCCATGTGTTTTTGGGCATGCATTTTATCTCTTATGGTGTCGGCAACTAGCCCTTGCCAGCGGGATATCCTAAAGGGACACAGACAACCCTTCTTTCGGAATGTTGTCCAAATCGAGGGGCTGTCTCCGGCTCGATGGCAGCGTTATGTGTGCTACGGCCACTTATTTACCTTTGAGAAAGTGCCAGCACCCGAGGCCACAAGGTGCCATGAGGCAATCGGCAGTCAGCCGAAAGCAGGAAGTTCTGCAAGAGGAGCTAGTGTTTCTCCCAGCACACCGGCAGCATATAAATATAGACATCAGCACCGCAATATGAATATACCGAGGCGCAGCATGTCCCCATAAGCTTACCTCTAGATGAACACGATGGGCAACATCTTAAAGAAGCCGTAAAGCCGACACTATTTTAAAAGGGTAACACTGTGCCACCAACATTAGGTTAGCCGACATGATATCTATCATTCCAACTCGGATCCGTATCGTTGATACCCCAACGTATTCGGGTCAGAATCAAATATCCCACCACTCCACGGCTTTATATGAACCCCTCCGAAGCGCATCTCCACGGGTCATTGTCGTCAAAACCGCATTATCTCCCAAGCCCACCTCACTACGCCTGTTTTGTCACATGATAATACTGCTCGGCGATGCTTGCTTACATGCAATTTTTTTATCTCTGGTTCAACATTCCTTTGGTAGCGTCTATCAGGACTATCCAACTCGCTGCTGAAGCAAGTCCAACCTTCCGCTTTCCATTTTCGTCGGATATTGGAAAATGTCCGGCAGAAATCGCCGGCGCACAAGCATTCTATTCGAGGCTTTTCGCCTGGGTGGCTCCAAGGCTCTATCTGAGATATATGCAGCGCATGGTGCTATTCGAAATGCGAAGCCAGTCGCATTTCCAAATGATATGATGTGGTGGGATGATGAGCGTGTTGATTCAACAGTTGACCGCGCATATGTCAAATCCCACTTGCGCCCAGATGAGACTCTAAGATTGGATCACCAGCTCGGATTTGGGGATGGCCTGACCGACGACACGTATTTCGAGTGGATAGTAACGAAGGCGAAACGGATATTCCTGGTCCTAGTTGATATTGGTGTGCCAGACCAGATTTTCGGCGCCGTCGACGATTCGTGGGATGATGATGATCTACCGCTTCAGCTCGATCAAGTGGCGAGATTGCAGCTAAGGCGCACAAAGGATGAGCGGCTCGATAGGAAATTTTTCGAGCGACAATTCACCTACTTGATGAGGCATCTAAAGCCAGAAGAGAACCTGGTCTATGAAGACGTTGAGATTGTTCCGCTGGAGCCGTTGGATAGACGCCATGTCGGCACTCAAGCCAGCCCTACACATTCTAATGTGGACAAAGTGTGCATCCCAGGACGGCCTGATGATATTTTTATTCGGCGACGGATTTCCCTAGGTGATGGCTCTGGTCAGATCACGGAAGCGGACTTCTTGTCTGGGATTGAGAGAATGAGGGCACGGAGTAACCAGCATGTCGTGTCTTTGTGGGCATCTTACATACAGCAGTCTGCTGGGTATCTTCTCCTAACTCCAATACACGAATGGACTCTGACGTCTGTTCTAACTACGTTACCGCCGTCTATAAAGATCTTGGCCAAGAGAGACCGACGGGTTCTTTTGCTGGACTGGATGCATTGCCTCGCAGATGCAGTTGCGTCTCTCCACAACCTAGGCGTGGCTCATGGCCAGATTAAACCATCAAATATCTTCCTTGACATGGACAACAAGATCTTTCTTGGCGACGTTGATGTCTTCGGATTGGACACCGCAAACCAATTTGACCAGGAGAACTACGACTATGGGCCCCCTGAGCTTTCAAGCCAAATCAATACCGAGCCCGACGAACCCCAACGCCTCATCAATCGAATGCGCCGAAAGTCATCCGCCACATCCCCAGAACCATCTTCAAGACGCCCCTTGCCACCCTCACCACCAGCATCCCCCTCACTCACCAACATAATATCCTCAACCCTCTACCTCCCTGCTCCCGCCGGCCCCCCATCCCCAGCAGGAGACCCAATCAAAGGCGACATCTATTCCCTAGGCTGCATTTACCTCGAGCTCCTCACCCTCATCATGAAACGCTCCTCCCGCACCTTCTCCCGCCACCGCGCCTCCAAGCCCTCCACACCACCTAGCCGCAACGCCCCCCGTGCCGACTCCTCCTTCCACCACAACGTCGCGGAAGTTGAGTCCTGGGCCTCTAGCCTCGCCAAGGACGCTCGCCAGAAGGAAGACCGCCTTTTTCGGGGGATCACGCATCTCCTGAATCTGACGCTGCGAATGCTCAGTCCGCATCCGATGGATCGACCGAGTGCAAGGTTTTGCGAGGAGAGGGTTTATGAGATCCTCACGAATAATGCGTGGGTTGAGGGGACGCATTGTGGGAGTGCGAGGATGTGGAGGGTGGTGGATGGGATGGTGGAGGTTGCGAGGGCGGTGCCGGGGGTGGGGGTTGAGGCAGCTGCTGGTGGTGGTGGTGGTGGGAGGGGCCAGGGTTGGCTGACGGGGAGGGGGAGTAGGTCGGGGAGCGCGAGTCAGAGTGGGAGTAAGAGTAGTGGGTCTGGGCCGACGGGACGGGGGCTGAGGGAGAGGCCGAAGGCGAGGCCGTGGAAAGCGCCGATTTACTCTGGTGAGTGCGTGTTAGGTTGTGATTCTGAGCCCCTGAAGTCCATGGGTTGCTTTTGGGGTATCCATGCTAATATTATTGTGGTTGTAGAGTTTAGCTTTGGATGAGTTATCGACTATGGAATCAGGTTGTGGGATTCTCGATATGAGGGGAGGTTAGTAGAGACGGGGGAGCTTTATGTTAGAAAGGTGAGTTCGACAGGTTCAGATATCGATCAGCGTAGATTGAGGGCGCGGAACGTCATGGATTTGGTCTTTCTTAATTTGCAAAACGGCATTTGTTATTATAGAGCCTATTGATGATTAGTTAGTGATTAGATTATTATGAAATATTTCACATATATATGTTGTCTTTGCATAATTATGCTATCTGCGTTGAGGTTGAGATTTCGGCGACGATATTCACACCCCTATCGATGAGGTCACGTGTGCAGGCCCTAACTCGAGAAATTCGTGACATGGCTTCGATAGAAGGCCAACCACGCAGTATAGCTGATTTTAAACATTATAAAGCACTCAAAGTATACAAATAAAGTGACCTAATAGCTTAAATCCGCATATCTCGAATTGTAGTGTTTTTTTGGTGGGATTTGTAACCTGCGGCCTAATATATAGGGCCACACATCCCGAGAGCTCGTTCAGAATAATTTCCATCTAGAGCGCGGTAGCAGCAGAAAGTAACCCACGCGTCTTTCCGCTCCCACCACCTTCTACTCCCAAATACGAACCCCAGGAGACGTCAGTTTTCTGAGAAGAACGCATAGCCCAGCCTCTCCCCATCCGAACCGCAAGGAAGACCCTTGCAAACCGTCAAGATGCAGGCTCCAGTGGTGGTTATGAGTATGTGGAACCCCTCTTCGAGAAGAGCTCTACGGATGAAGAAATTGGCCGTCTGGACTCGATGCTAACAGATGTGCGTTTTGCAGACACCCAGAACGGTGATAGGCAGACCGGTCGCAAAGCTCAGCTCTCAAATATCACAGCCGCGAAAACGTGCGTACAAACCATGCGAGGGATGGGTGTGGAGGAATAGTGGAAGACGGAAGCTGACGGTGTGAACAGAGTTGCGGATATCATCAGATCATGTCTCGGACCAAAGGCTATGCTGAAGATGTTGCTCGATCCCATGGGCGGAATCGTGCTGACGAACGACGGCCACGCCATCCTCAGAGAGATCGAGGTTTCACATCCGGCGGCGAAGAGCATGATTGAGCTCAGCAGAACACAGGACGAGGAAGTTGGAGATGGAACGACGACAGTTATTATTCTTGGTGAGCATTGCGAGCTCTTTGGATGGGGGACCTGGGCTAATATACTCCGCAGCTGGTGAGATCCTCGCACAAGCTGTCCCACAGCTCGAACGCAACATCCACCCCGTCATCATCATCTCCGCCTTCAAGCGTGCCCTCGCAGACGCCATCCAGATCATCGAGGAGATTTCTCTCCCCGTCGACATTGATGACGACGAGGCCATGTACAAGTTAATATCCTCCTCCATCGGCACCAAGTTCGTCTCGCGCTGGTCGGAACTCATGTGCAACCTTGCCCTCAAGGCCGTGCGCACCGTCACCCACGAGATTGGCAACGGCAAAAAGGAGGTGGACATCAAGCGCTACGCGCGTGTCGAGAAGGTCCCCGGTGGCGAGATCGAGGACTCGCGGGTGCTGGACGGCGTCATGCTGAACAAGGACATCACACACCCCAAGATGCGTCGCCGGATAGAGAACCCGCGCATCGTGCTGCTGGACTGCTCGCTCGAGTACAAGAAGGGCGAGTCGCAGACCAACATCGAGATCAGCAAGGAGGAGGACTGGAACCGCATCCTCCAGATCGAGGAGGAGCAGGTCAAGGCCATGTGCGACGCCGTGCTGGCCCTCAAGCCCGACCTCGTCATCACCGAGAAGGGTGTCTCGGATCTCGCGCAGCACTACCTCCTCAAGGGCAACGTGACCGCCCTCCGCCGCGTGCGCAAGAGCGACAACAACCGTATCGCCCGCGCCACCGGCGCCACGATCGTGAACCGCGTCGACGACCTGACCGAGGAGGACGTTGGTCTTCTGTGTGGCCTCTTCGAGATCGAGAAGATCGGCGACGAGTACTTCACCTTCCTGACCAAGTGCCGCGAGCCAAAGGCCTGCACCATCCTCCTCCGTGGTCCCTCGAAGGATATCCTCAACGAGATCGACCGTAACCTCGCGGACGCCATGGCTGTCGCGCGTAACGTCATGTTCCACCCGCGCCTGGCGCCTGGTGGTGGCGCTACCGAGATGGCGATTAGTGTCCGTCTGGGTCAGCTGGCCAAGGGTGTTGAGGGTGTTCAGCAGTGGCCGTATCGCGCGGTTGCGGATGCGATGGAGGTTATCCCCCGCACGCTTGTGCAGAACGCCGGACAGAGCCCCGTGCGTGTGCTGACCGAGTTGAGGGCGAAGCAGGCGGAGGGAGGAAGCAGCTGGGGTATTGATGGTGAGACGGGTAAGTTGGTTGATATGAAGGAGTACGGTGTCTGGGAGCCGGAGGCGGTGAAGTTGCAGAGCATCAAGACGGCTATTGAGGTATGTTTTTCGATCTTTTCTGTTTGGGCGATTGTGGCTAATGTGAATACAGTCGGCTTGCCTGTTACTGCGCGTGGATGACATCTGCAGCGCCAAGGCAGCGAGGATGCCCGGTGGAGGTGGTGGTGGTGGTGGAGAGGAGTAAAGAAATATGATGGGAGAAAGCGAAATAGAGAAAATGGTTATGTACGAAAAGCCGATGATCTTATAGAGCGCGCCCATGTAAACATAATGGAAGGTCTCAAAGAAGTGGATGGCTGCCTATTGCAACATGCTGTGATGATGCTTGTAATTCTACATATCTGTCTGTTGGTACTTTTAAGCTCTAGGCTATTGTATGGATTCCCTCTTCTCGGTGATTGACGTCGGTGAGGCTCCTTTATGAGCGGATTCAACGACACTGGGATGACATCCATTCCGCCCAGTAGCTGTGTAGTTGAGGCACCAGCGCCGTGTCCACGGAGCGTCTGCACGGGCATTCCAGCCGTAGGCTCCTTAAATAATTGTAAGGTATTGTTCCAAAGCTTGCTGGCTTGCTCAATCGTCGTCATGGATGATAAGGCCCTGTTCCTGCGCCGCCTCCAGTACTGGCGCAACGCTCACGCCTGCTGCATCTCCCATCACCACATCAGCCCTCGGCTTCATCCCTCCGACCTTAGCTCCCCCCTTCTCCCCAGGTCCTCCTTTCCCCTTCTTCCTCCTCCCCTCCCTCTTCCTCCTCCTCCTCTCAGTCGCCTCTCTATCCTTCTCCTCCCTCTCCCTCTTCTCCTTCTCATACTCTTCCTCCAACTTCTCCCCTAGCACCTCCTCATCCATAGCCTTCAATCTCGCAAACTCCCGCCTCCGACTCGCTTTATACACATGGAACTCTCCACTGCCCGCACCCGCGCTGGATCCCTGCACATTCGCAACGATCTCAGGCGGCGCGGCGGTGTAGGCGGGGGAGCTGCTGCTGGCGCTGTTGGCAAGCGCGAGCGCGGCATCGGGTTTGGCGAAGAGGTTGGAGATGTTGGCTGCGGTGGCGGAGGAGGGGGAGAGTGCGCGTTTTTGGGGGCGCGAGGTGGAGTGCGAGGGGTTCTGGGAGGTGGGGACTGATTCGGGGATTCGTTCAGACATCGTTGTGGGGGTGTTGGTTCTGGGGGTTGGTTGTATTGGTTTTGTTTTGGGGGCTCGGTGGTGGGGGGTTCCGCGTGGGCGATCGGGGAGGTTCGTGCTGTGATCAGCTGTGCGAAATGGGTGATGCTGAGGTTGAAGCCGTGTCAGGTTGTTGTGGAGGATCAGATGGGCAAACTATTTTGGTCACTCTGAGTTTCCGCAAGGTAAGGATTAAGGTTTGACGGGTGTCGCCGCCGGCAAACAGGCTTATCGATAACGGTTTGAAACGCCGATAATGCAATTGGTGTTCCCCTCTATATATAAACTTATTGTACCTATTTTCAGAATACCTCAAACCACAGCGAACCAGGAAAATAGTTCTCATAGCCATTCGTTAAATAGCGCTCTGTCGTCTGCCTATTCTATATTTTGTATTTGAGGTTATTAAGTCAGATAGCAAAGATGGGGAAGCCACGCATGATCATTTTGATTAGACATGCCCAGTCCGAGGGAAACAGTATGCACATCTAGGCCTCAACAGCCCCCCCATGTCCTTTGCTGGGATAATACTAACCCCTTCCTATAGAAAACCGTGATATCCACCAAAACATCCCCGACCACCGTGTCAAACTCACCAACGATGGCTGGGACCAGGCCCACGAAGCTGGGCGCAAGCTCCGCGCCCTCCTCAAGCCCGACGACACCCTACACTTCTTCACCTCCCCCTACCGCCGCACCCGCGAGACGACCGAGGGAATACTCAGCACGCTGACCTCGGACGACCCCTCGCCCTCGTCATTTCCAAGGGATAACATCAAGGTGTATGAGGAGCCGCGGCTGCGCGAGCAAGACTTTGGCAACTTCCAGCCATGCTCGGCCGAGATGGAGAGGATGTGGCAGGAGCGTGCTGATTATGGGCATTTCTTCTACCGCATCCCGAACGGGGAGAGCGCGGCGGATGCCTATGATCGGGTCAGTGGCTTCAACGAGTCGTTGTGGCGGCAGTTTGGGGAGGATGACTTTGCTAGTGTTTGTGTGCTGGGTGAGTTGCTCCGGCCTGTTACATGTACAGAAGGCTAACACGGATAGTCACCCACGGTCTCATGTCTCGAGTCTTCCTGATGAAGTGGTACCATTTCTCCGTCGAGTACTTTGAGGATCTACGCAACGTCAACCACTGCGAGTTCCTGATCATGCGCAAGCACGAGGACAGCGGCAAGTTCATCCTCGAGAACAAACTACGGACGTGGTCGGAGCTTGCCCGGGAGCGTCTATTGAAGGAGAAGTCGGAAAAGGAGCTCGCAGAGGAGAAGGCGGCGAAGGATCCCATCCCATCGCCCATGTCTGAGACGACCGAAGGGGTTGCAGCGATGAAGCCGGGGGACCTGGCACCAACCCCTGCTGTACCGAACAGGAAACAATGGGGTGGCTGCCCGAACGGGTGCGATCACGGGAGGTACTATTACCGCAGGGAGAACGGCGTGGCAAGTCACAATTCATCAACGAATCTAGCCGAGGCGCCGCCCGTCCGCCGAGCCTTCCACAAGAGCTTTCAGAGCAGCAGCGAGGAAGACGAGGATGACCCACGCGGGAGATTATCCGCCCCGTCAAAGTCTGACGGTAAGAGCAGCAGCGAGGAAAACGGGACTGGCAAGGGGAAGTCTGTGGCAGGGATCCAGCGCAGCTTGGACGGCGTGTTACTCTCGGAACCGACCGAGGCGTTTGTTACAGACAAGCTGGCCGCCCATCGCGGCAAGCCGAGAGACAAAGCTGTCGCTGCGGTGCTGCACGCAGGTCGGGACTTTGGGGGGTCGGCGAGCGGCAATACAAGCCGGGCGACGAGTGATGCTGAGGCAGAGGCCGATACGGAGGGTCTTGGGCGGGAAGGGGAGAATGGTCGGCGGCGAACGAAATCAAAGAGGGAGAAGAAGGATAGGGGATACAAGGATAGCGGGATGGGGAGGGGTGCGAGGGCAGATGCTCTAGGGGATCAGAGCGAGGAAGAGGAAGCATGCTCGAAGTGTAGAGGTGGACAAGGAAATGGGAACAATCAGCGGCGAAAAGATCGTGCCAACACCCGTGTCCAGACCTCAGTGGATGGCGAGGATGTAGGGAACGATACGCTCTTCATTCACAACGTCGAGTCCAGTGTTACTGAGGAGATGCTAGGCGCGGCCTTCGGTGCCTACGGCACCGTGGTGAACGTCAGAATCCCAACCGATCCGTGAGTTTTCCGCCTACATGATTTAGTTCTTACTAATTTTTTTACTAGGAGCACTAGCAGAGCTAGAGGATTCGGATACGTCACGTTCTCGACGGTTGAAGAAGCCCAGAGCGTTGTGGAGAGTGAGAATGGAGTCAATGTTGGTGGACAGACGTTACCTGTCACTTATGCTTTTATTCCTCGCGCAGAACAAAGAGTAGGTGGCGGAGATGGCAGTGGATGTGAAGATGGACGCTGTGGACGTGACGTCGAGCAAGAGGAAGAGGAAGAGGATAGGGAGGAAAAATCGGTGCGTGGTAGCGTTTATTGAGGCGCAGTGGTCCCCCCCAAAAAGGAAAAAAAAGGAGCCGCATAAGTGGCGGTGCCCCCGGTTTCAAGGAAAGGATTAGAGGCGTTAGTTATTGAGCGACTCGAGCGTCGTCACGATTATTCCCCATATGGTTAAAAACGAGATATTTCCACTTAAGCGCTTTGTCTTTGACAGATGACCATCCAGCATGTGCAAACGAATAGCATCAAAATACCTCGCAAGGCATACATGGCCGAGATCCATCTATGTACTTCGTATACGCACCTACACGCTTTCCCCTGCAGTAGTTCTCACATTGTTTCAAGAAACATCCAGGGCACCGCCGTGGTTGGCCAAGACCACCGCAACATCATTTCTCCGCGCCGAACACGAACGCGCCGGATCGTCCGTCAGCTGAAGATGAAACGGCGGCGCGGATCCAGCCATCCTATTATCCTCTCAGTTGCCTCTTTCGCGCTTTCGCCGCCGGGCAAGTCCGCCTGTTTGTGCAATGTGGAGATGCAAGAACGGATGAAGGCGCGCAAGATTCGCGCTTGTAGTAAGTCAGGGGCGGGGCGTGCGGGCTGGGGAAGGCTTGTCCGAAGGCTTGTATATTTCTTGGTGTTTCCCCCGTTCTGTCTCCTTCTCTTTCTCTTTTCTGTACGACTTCCACAGTATAGTTTTGCACGCGTTACCTTTCCCTCTCTCCAAAACACCTACGACGAGCGGCAGCTTTGAAAGAAGCCCTGGGGTCTCGATCTACATTCATTCATACGCGTGCTACTATTCACTCCTTGTCCGTCTATCCGCTTCTTTCGCAGTCATACTCGAAACAAAGGCATTCATTCACACATCACTCCTTACAAAAGTACTCGAGAAAACTTGAGCAACCACACCTACAAAACCTTACACAACTACCACTTCAACACCACCACCAACCAACCACCAACATGCAACTCACCCACCTCCTCACCCCCCTCCTCCTCGCCCTCCCCGCCCTCTCCGCCCCCCTCCCCACAGCCCTCGCCCAACTCCTCTCCATCGCCCCCGCCTCCTCCACCTGCGACTCAGCCCCCTTCCCCGACGAGTGCCGAACCGCCGAGCAAGCCGGGCCGGCGTTGATCACCTCCATGGCAGCAAACTCCATCTACGCTCCCCCCGAGCTCGCCGCCCTGCTCGCTCTCATAGCCTTCGAATCGGGGGACTTCAAGTATAGCCGCAACCACTACCCCGGTCGTCCAGGCCAGGGAACGAGGAATATGCAGATGCCTAACTTCAACCTTGCCTACGCGCTTAGCCTCGACAAGGTGAAGGCCGAAGCTACGAAGATCGCCGCCGGAAGAGAAGCGGATGCGCTTAGTGACGCGGAGAAAGATCAGATTCTGGATCTGGTGGCGGGAGATGAGTTTGGATGGGGAAGCGCGGCGTGGTTTTACAACACGGAGTGTGCGGAGGATGTGCATACGGCTGTGCAGGCTGGCGGGAAGACGGGATGGGAAGCTTATCTCGGGTGTGTGGGTGTGAGTTCGTCGGCGGAGAGGGATGCATATTGGGAGAGGGCGACGGCGGCTTTTGGGTTGTGAGGGGATGGCGGCTGGTCCGCAGAGAGATGAGAGATTGGGGACGAGAGAATGTTTTGTTGTATATATACCCTTCATACAGTATGTGATTATCTAAGAACGACATTTTGTCGCTCATGACCAATAGAGTCTATGCTACACTTCATCATCTTCATGAACAGCCTATGCTACACTTCTTCTCATCTCCATGACCAATATACAGGCTACACGCCATCGTCTCCATGGCCAATATACAGCGTGCGTAGCCCCAGCACTCCACCCCAATACCCTATAAAACACCCTTCCAGCCTACAAATACACACCTACGCCCTCTCCACCAACCTCTCCCCCACCCCCCTCCAATACCTCAACCTCACCACCTCCGCCCTCGCCCCCTCCCAATCCGCCCTCTCGAACAGCCCCCCCAACCTCTCCTCACACCTCTCCACCCTCCCCTGATTCTCCCCCCTCAACCCCTCTATCTCGCCCTCACCCGCCCCCTCCACCGCCTCACGCACCTCCATGACCTCATCCAGGAACTCCATGTCCTCCATCCCTCCCCCCGTTGCCACTCCTTCTAAACCTAACCCCCCTCCCATCTTCTCCCCTTCTTTCTTGGTGTCGATGCCGTGTAATGAGAGGATATATTCAGCCCTCCTCAACGGGTCCCGAAGCGTGGTATAAGCATCATTAATCACCGCGCTCGCGGCCTCAGCGCGCGCCTTTGCAGATCCGGAATGCACGTCGGGGTGCGCGGCGGCCTGGAGACGCAGGTATTCCCGTCGCAACGAGGGGAGGTCGATGGCGAAGGGTCCCGCTGGGGGAGGGCCGGTGGGAAGGGTGAGGGGGAAGAGGGTGTAGTGTGTTTTTTGCGCGGGTGGTGTTGATTGCGCTGGGTTTGGTTGTGTGTGTTGTGATTGTGCCTGATCCGCCGCGCCAGACTGTCTAGGTGTGGAAGATGGTGATGTGGTGGAAAAATATCGGGGGCGCGAGGCAAGTACACCTCGTCCGACTGGGCGCGCAATCCGCCTTAACGTTGCCGCGGTCGCTAGGAGACGTGGGGAGAGCTTCATCGTTGTGGTTCTAACTCCGAGCTCGTTCGGATCGCAATTCCTTGCGCGGGCTGCTATGTCCGAGCTCTCGTCCTCGAATATGTCGTGTCCCGGGTTGCTGCAGCGGGTACGCGCGCGCTGAGTTCGTTTGTAAATATATTCTGCGCTTCTTTCGCTATTCTCGCAATCGTGAGTCGTGTGTGAGTATGGTGTGTTGAGGTGGTGGAGGAGGGTTCGTGCGATCGCGAACGGGGAAAATTATATATTTCGGAGATGGGCGGTTGAGCCTCGGAGTTATCGATAGCACTACAGCGCGCGCGGTAGTTAGTGAGTTAGTGGTGAGGTAAGCCACATCACACTGTGGCGGAATAACTGTGGGACAGTGGAGAGTTCTGTGGCGCAGGTCTTGGTGGTGGGGTCGTGCGGGGGAGGGGTGTTTGGCGGGGTTCGTGAATTGGGGTTGGAGATTTGGGGATTTTGGAGAGCTTCTGCGCTGGTCTAAGATAACACGGATCTCCGCATGAAGTCTAGAACATTTCCAAGGATTCCCTACAAGTCCACGACCAAGATGGATATCCGGAATATAATGGCGGGTATGAGGGGAAAAGGTGGAGGTGGTTAATGTAAGGCCTAATCTACTGGAAGAACCTAGGGTGGGAGAAACTCCGAGATGTGGTTTGATGAGATGGATCGCGATTAGGGGGGAGTGTGACGAGGATGCAAGCGCGTGGCACTGTCAACGCCACGCGCTGCAACTCTTGTGCTCGTGGTGACGGTTCGTTCGAAACTGGCTGTGTGTCCTCCTCCTCCGGCTATGGGCCAGGCGACAAGGTTCCGTTCGGTGGCGCGGTAGGT
Source organism: Pseudogymnoascus sp. BL308 (assembly GCA_001630595.1). Classification (NCBI taxonomy): domain Eukaryota; kingdom Fungi; phylum Ascomycota; class Leotiomycetes; order Thelebolales; family Thelebolaceae; genus Pseudogymnoascus; species Pseudogymnoascus sp. BL308. The sequence continues at coordinate 4,875 of LMYD01000458.1, read as the reverse complement.
CCGTCTGCCGCTATGTGCCGTTGTATGCTGCTGCGCTTCCTGGTAAGTTCAAATACGCCTTTCAATCGGCCGCGTCGATTCTGACAAGTTGAGGGTTTCGACCCTGTTGAGGTCCACCCGTCTGCTCGTTGTCTGCCGATAAGTTCTAAAAGATTTGGATTCGATTATGGTGAAGTGCGCCGAAGGCAGCAACAGATAGTAAAGCAATAGCTGCCAACGACAACACCCCGCGACAACAAGAACCAGCGACAGCAAGAAACAGCGACGGCGACAGTGGCAACATCCAGGGACAACAACAACCCCGCGCCGTCACCCCATCACCACCCCTCCCATGCCTCACACTCCTCCGCGCCCAGCTTCCCTCATTTTAATTGTCCACTCCAGCCCCGTTTCGTGGGTTTCATCGTGTATTGTATGTGTGGTAATGGCGGGCCCCTCGTTGGTTCTCTACATCTTGTATATGCCCATCCACCCCACGCACCTACAAATATCCAGCTACCTACCTTGAACCACCCTTCCCACCACATCAGACCCCAAACTTACCACGGCTTTGCATCTCCAAGTCCCAGGAAACACTAACTCCCCAAAAATGACCACCCGAAACCCCCTATTTAAGCACCAGAACCTCCACCTCAAACACACTCTGTATTGACGATAGTCGCAGGAGATAAATTCTACCCTACGCAGCCATCACAAGAAGCGTATGTGCATCGTGCTGCCTTACACCTTCGCTTCGAGGACGAGATGGAGGAGGTGCGGGAGGCGATTGGCGATATCCCGGGGGCAGCCGATGAGGGGCTTACGGCTAAGGAGGAAAAGGATATGAAGCGGATCGTCGACGATCGGGGGGGAGAACTGCAGCAATACATCGAGTTAACGCAGGGCATAGACGGGGCCCTGGCGAGATGCTTCGAGGAGTTTTTCTCGTATATTTTGGAGGAGCCAATGACGATGGCGAAAGAGACGAAGGAGCTGCTTAAGAAGAGCACCGACGATACGAAGAAGATCCTGGAGCAGGGGAAGAAGGCACAGCGGGCTATCGCAGCCAACGAGAAGAGCCCTAGCGATACGGAGAAGATCCTAGCGGGGCGATGGGAAGAGGGCTATGGCGAGCGGTGTCGGCAGTGAGAGGGTACGGCGGTGACAGGAGAGAAAGGACGGCGACAGGAATAGAGAGGGAGGAAAGAGGCGGTAGTGATATTTTGGGGGTGGGTAAGTTAGTTAGTTATGTCTCTTGGAAGAAGATATTGGTCCTGTGGTTTTTGGGTATAAACACACAAGCAACCTCGTCACTTCTGCAGAGGTTCAAACGCCCGCTTGGCTGCCGCAGAGACCGCTGGGATTGAGACTCAACTTCGTGATAAGATTACGGACCTTGAGAAGGCTGTTTCGGACAAGAGAACCCTTGCTCAGAAGAGTGAGTAGAAGTGCTGTAAGGCACAGTAGGCAGGTAACGGAGCGTGTTGTTGACAGTGGGGATGCGCAGTAGTGATGAGAAAGGAACGACGGCGAGAACTTCTAACGGCAAGAAAGTCTCAATAACAATAAAATACCAACGACAACACCACCACCACTCCAACCCCTCCACGCCCTCCCGCACAACAGATACTAAGCATCCGCCAGCGAGCACCCGCCACACGACCCATAATCTCATGTTGACAGTCAATTGCTCGCTGCTTATCCTCCCCCCCTTGCCCTCCCCTTCACGGGGCTTATATCCACCCCCCTCCCAATTCTCCCCTCTTCTATCCACGAATCAAGCGCCCATTCCCATCCCCAATCCCCCTAACCCCCCCTACTCGTCCCCAACGGACCGTCTTATTTTACCCCCCTTAGCGGCACCGCGCTCACATCTGTACGAGTTTCCGGACATTAAATGCGCTAGAGGGGGGGTTTTTATACTTTCGCAGCGGCGGTAGTGGTGATACCTACAGTACGCACATCTGCAGGATTCCATATTTTTCAACATGGGAAAGTGGGGGAAGAGAGGTGGTGGTGGGTTGTGAGCGGTGGGAGGTCGGAAGCTGTTCGGTTCTGAAGTGCACTAGACTTGGAGCCACGAGCGTATCGGACACGGTGGGCGCTATATTCAAGATTGGAATGATGCTCGACAAGGGTCCAGACGCGCTTGAGCAGTATAGGCCACTCTTCTGCATGGTCTTATCTGACATCACAAAGGCGTGCACCTGATTCTCGACGGCATAAATATCCCAGCGACGGAGGATCTAGTGGATGCCGTATACTACTGCATTGTAGCAATGAATTCGAACGGAGCCGAAAGCTTCACATATGAGCCTTGTTGCCATCAACTCCAACGGAGCCGAAGGCTTCACATATGAATTCCTAGTCAAACTAGGTGAGGAGTGAGAACTGGAAAATAACAGTGAGAATCAGCAAACGGTGAGAAGAAGTGAGACCCACCAAACGGTGACAAAAGTCCAACAATAGCAAGAAGTCCAAACTCCGCCCTCATACGCCACCAACCAACCAACTAAATACGCATCATACATCACTCTCTATACAAAGCTACCCATCTCCACCCCATGACAAATATGGCAGGCAAAGAAGTCACAATCCTACCATCCTGATCTGGGCGGACGAGTACTGTATATTTATTGAGCGAGGTTTCCCAGGCGGCCGAGTGCGGATGGTATACTCCCACACCTATGATGCATTCCATAACCTCCTAGTCGGGAACTCGATTGCTCTATCGATCTGAGCGCTTGTCCTCCCCTTCGAGGGGTTTTATATCCCCCTTCCCCCACATTCCCTCCCGGCGCAGCTTCTTCTTTTACCCCCTTTGCAGCACAGCACCTCACATCAACGGATATTCAGTGCACTAGAGGTGTGTGTGTGTTTTTTTTTACTTTCTACAGCTATACAACTCTACCGAACGCCTTTTTTTTTCGCAGGCATCATTTTTCCCCTAGTGAATCATGCCAGCCACCACACCACTCACAAAAACCCCGATTCCCCTCGTCGTCAGACCATGAACTCATCCACGAACCACAGCTTCATATTAGGGGGGTTGGCTTGGAAAGAGGAGGAGGGGTCTTGCGATGACGAGGACTAGGACTGGGTGGGTGGTGGTGGACTGTGGGTTGTGGGGAAGGGTGGTAGGAGGTGAGAATTGCTAACGGCGAGAGGGGGTCGATGGTGAGAAGATCGATAGTGAGAACACACGACAACCCCCTTACCTCCACCACAAGAACATCAACCCCCCAACCATCCCACAAACCCCTCACACCCACTCCACTGACACCTTTCCCCCCCAACCGACTCTATATTCCAGTGGTTAAACTACTTACCACGTGTCTCTATGCCATTTGGGGGTGGAGCGGTCTTATAAACTATCCATCCAGCCAGCCAGCCAGCTTAATTCCTGCTGGTTCGGGGATGGGCAAAGGCCGGTATGGAGCCGTTGCGGTGGTGAGGGAAGGGAGACAGAATGGAGAGGACGAAAAGAATAAAGAGGAGGTACTTTTCTGTGCTCATCATATCATCCCAAAACCCCCTCCCTCACAGCACCCCACCTACNAAAAAAACCGCCGCGCGTGAGGGAAGAAAGAAACATAATATACCCCCCCCCCCCACAAAGCCTCCGTCTATACACTCAAACATATGCAAGCCCACAGGTAGCAGAGAAGATAGAGGTGTTTGTTTTTTTTCTTAAACTTTCTGCAGCCAAGGGGAAAGCGGTTCGCCGGACATCAAAATCGGGCTGACATCGTAGAGGCTCTAATCCTGCCACGCCCGCATTCGAGACTAGACGAGGAATGGATGCAGGCGCGCGTGCTCCTTCCTGATTCGAAATTTCGGCGGTGAGAGTGGTGAGAGAGTGGTGACGGCGGCAGGGAGGTGCGGTGGTGAGAGGGGAGACCCGTCAACGGTTAGAAGGGCGCGATGGTGAGAAGGGCGCGATGATGTGAAGTAGTAAGAAGTGAGAAAGTAAGACCAACCCACCCTCTCATATCAACGTCCAGCCACGAATACCAGCATCAGAGTCCATCCCACGACCCTCCATCCAGTCCCACAGACCGTTTCGTTTGCGTTTATTAGTCTTTTGTGCTTTGCTCTCAGCTCCAGCTCGATTCCGCAGCTCTTCTTAACCCCAGCTAGACAAAACCCACGACCATCCAATTTTGAAACACAAACTTGGGAACTCGAGGGGTTAACTTACCAGACACCCGGATGAGGTTGGCACTAGAACACCTCGGATGTTGTGAGGGGATAATAGTATACTACCGCGGCTACCAAACGCTCTAGCCCCCAAGCACCCTCACCTCACCTCACCTCACCCCTTACCCGCCAGACCACCTCCATATATCTCCATCCAACGCACCCGGGCAATCTTCCAGAGAAGATGCAAGAGAGAAGACCGAGCGCAAGAAGCGGTGTCCCTACGCGTCGCCGCCCACTTCTACCTTGTCGCAGCGCAGCGCTCGCTAACGAGGGGAAGATGGATAGGAAGAGGTGGGAGTTGGTTGGGGGGGGAGGGTGAGAAGTGAGAAGTGAGAACTTGCGGGCAACGACGGGAATACCCTCGACGACGGGAAATTCGTCGACAACAACACCACCAGCACACGCACCCCTCACACCACTCCTTGCATCCACGCAGCATCCAGCACAGCACCCAGCACAGCACACCAATCAAAGGAGCCACGAGGGGAAGCACTAAAATCCTGAGAACCGAATATATTCTGCGTCCATGGCGGTGTTGTCAAAGAGGTTCTATATGCTTGCCGTCGGGAAGGTAGAGGGGGGAACGGGGGTGCGGTTTCACGGGAGGTAGGGGGGAGAGGGGAGGACGGCGAAGAGATGGCTGCGTTGTGCTGCAGTATGTCAGAGATACCCTCCTACCCCCCACCCCTCCCC
>LMYD01000454.1:0-14878 GCA_001630595.1 Pseudogymnoascus sp. BL308 | reverse complement strand
TTCAACAGCAGACACCCATTCCTGTCGGCCAGGATGAGCTTGAAATCGCGTACGGAGTGTAGAGTCGACTATAATTCGTGTAGATTGCATAGTTCCAATTGAAAATCTAGTCTCGTCCATATTATAGGTGTTATGTGGTTTGATTTTCAGCTCTGTTATGAGGCTCTTGTACGCGTCAAACTACCCCTTCAACACCTGCTTTGTGACCCCATTCATCCTTTGTGCCTCAACTCTACGACCTAACTTAACACGTAAGTTAGGATGCCTTTGAATGAATCGTGGAACCCAGTCTTGCCCAAGAGGTAAGTTAGGAGGTATTTGAGGTTGTATTTGTTAAGTTTAAGGAGGTTGTTGTAGGTGTTGTTGTTGAGGCTGAAAAACGCGACATTTATTTGACCGGACTTTATCTACAACCTCCCGTAATATCCGATGGCTAGGAGCGTAACCGCTTGCAGTAAGCCCTTTAATCCACTTTAAGAGAATAATTTCCTAGTTTTTTGATAGGAGCTGTTGTTTTAGACGTGCTTCTCTGCGTGTTTGGTGTACACCACTTATTCGCTTCCGCACTGTATCCGGTCTTAGCCCAAAGGCTACAGCTGCAGCATTTGCTGACTTGAATTTTCCTAACTTAACTCCTTCAATAGCCTTAGAAAGTCTTAAATCAAGCTCCTGAGCCTTTATGCTCTTGCGCTCTACCATATTAAGTTAGTTTGACAGTTTGATAGTTTAGTAGTTTAGTAGTTTAGTGGTTTAGTGGTTTAGTAGTTTGGTGGTCTACTCCTAGATTTTGGTGGGGTTTTCAAAATAGCCGGTTACACCATGTAGCCGGTTACACCACGACCTACGTTACTCTAATCTATAAAGATTACTTATCTATCCCTTTAGGTTTGTAGAGAAGTGCTATTTTTATATAACGTCCTTTAGAATCTAGCTCTGTAGGATGTTCTAACCTTTAAAGATAATAAGAGGCTTAATAGCTATTCTATCTATATAGATACATTTAACAGCAGAGACCTATTCCTGCCTTCCTAGATGTGCTTAAAATTGCGTATAGAGTGTAGAATTAACTATAATTTATGTAGATTACATAGTTCTAATTAAAAATCTAGTGTTATTTATATTATAAGTGTTGTAGTTTTTAATTTTTAGCTCTATTATAAGGCTTTTGTATACGTTAGACTACCCCTTTAACACCTGCTTTATAACCCTATTTATCCTTTATACCTTAACTCTACAACCTAACTTAACTCTTAAGTTAGGATACCTTTAAATGAATTGCAGAACCTAATCTTACCTAAGAGGTAACTTAGGTTGTAGTTGTTACGTTTAAGGTTGTTGTTGTTATTATTATTGTTATTGTTGGAGCTATTAAGGCTAAAAAACGCAACACTTATTTGACTAGACTTCATCTGTAACCTCACATAATATCTAATGGCTAGGAGCGTAGCTGCTTGCATTAAGCTCCTTAATCCACTTTAAGAGTATTTGTTCTTAATTTTTTGATAGTAGCTGATTATATAGTTATGCTTCTACTTATGTATAGTATACACTACTAACACGCTTCTATATAGTGTCTAGCCTTAGCCCTAAGGCTATAGCTGTAGCATTTGCAGATTTGTATTTTTTAGTCTGTATTCCTAAAATAGCTTTAGAAAGTCGAAAATCACGTTCTTAAGCCTTTATACTCCTGCGCTTAACTATTGTAGTATTGGTGGTGGTAGTTAGGTTTAGTGGTCCAGTCCTAGATTTTGGTGGGGTAGCCGGTCCGGCCATGTAGCCGGTCTGACCACGACTTACATTACAAGTTTAATACTGGTATTATAAGACACTTGTAGCTAGCTTATAACGTTGCTGCCTATTAATTAGTAGCTGAAAAACACATGTTTAATATATATCACATAATTAAATTATGTTATGTGACAGTAGAAAATTGTAGGGTGGCAACTTAGTAATTACTATAATTTAGGGTGGAAATTCGGTGATTTTCGATATTTTAGGTGGTAATTCAGTAATTAATTGTATATTGTAATTTATTAGTAGTTAAGTTAGTAGGTAATCTAGTAATTATGTTATTAATCTATGTAGTAGATATAGTTATCTAACATTTTTCCATACTTGTGTGATAAAGGTAGTAAGTAGGTGTAGAGTAGTGATATTTTTAACAGCTAATAATAGAATAGCCATCTAAAATATTAAAAATAACAGAAATAATACCTAACTTTTTAAAAATGATAAAACTACTACCCTACAAAAGTATAACAACCTAAGTTAACTTATCTACAATAGCATTCTACACTCTAACTTATGTATTGTCTATACCTACTATTGTTATAGAACATAAGTTAACTCTAAACTAGTCTATACCCTACCTCTAACTCTAGAGATAAATTATGTTTTAATAATAAATATGTTATATAACTAGAAATTAGTATACTTATTATTAGATCTGTATAGTGTTATATAAGCTTAACGTAAGTCGTGGCGTAACGAGTGCAATGGCGTAACGAGTGTAGTGGGGTTTAAAGGCGAATTCACATCACGTGACCGAAACTAAAACCATTAATAACTTTTTATAGGAGCTATAAAAAGTAAAATGCTTTTGTATTTAGAAACTTTATATATATATATTCAACTTAAAAATTTCAGCTTGTAAGCTAGTTATATAAGGAAGTTATTAACAATTATAGATTTACCATACTAATATTTTGCATAGTAAAACTTAACACTTTAATAACTTCTGCAAAACAACGCTAATACTAATATTATTTTCACGTATAATAGAGTAATATATATAGGTCGTATACATAAAAGGAATAAGCTTTAGTAATTTTATTCATAGAGGTATTTAGGTTTGAAGTTTTTAGTTTTAAGTACCATTACTTACAAGTTTGGCTGCAAAGGTACATACACTCGTTACGCCATTACACTCGTTACGCCACGACTTACGTTAAGTAATAGTTGTAAGTAGTAGTAGTAGCTAAGGTATATTTAATTTGTAGTAGTTAGCTACACTTATTAGAGTAGATAACGTAGGTCGTGGTGTACCGGGTCTTATGGTGTACCGGGTCTAGTGGGGTTGGAACCACCCCATTAAAACCACCTAACCCTATTAAACCATTAGAATTACAATCACTAGTACTACCTCAAAATGGTTCAAAAGAGGAGTATAAAGGCTCTAGAACGCGAAATTGAAATAGAGAAAGCAATATTAGCAATTAAATCTAGTTAGTTTAAGTTAGTACATGCAGCTGCTAAAGCCTTAAAGCTACTAAAGGAGTCCTTAAGATGCCGTATAAATGGAGTTAATACACGTAAAGAAGCCCGTCAGAAACAGCAACTTCTATCTAAAAACTAAGAGCAGACCCTCCTAAAGTGGATTAAGGAGCTTACTACAAGCGGCTACGCTCCTAGCCATTAGATATTACGTGAGGTTACAGATGAAGTCTAGTCAAATAAGTGTCGCGTTTTTTAGCCTTAACATCTATAGCTTTAACAACAACAAACTTAACAACCATAACTACAACTACATCCTCAAATTCCTAACTTACCTCTTAGGTAAGACTAGGTTCCACGATTCATTCAAAGGCATCCTAACTTACGTGTTAAGTTAGGACGTAGAGTTGAGGCACAAAGGATGAATGGGGTCATAAAACAGGTGTTAAAGGGGTAGTTTAACGCGTACAAGAGCCTCATAACAGAGCTAAAAATCAAACCACATAACACCTATAATATGGACGAGACTAGATTTTCAATTAGAACTATGCAATCTACACGAATTATAGTTAATTCTACACTCCGTACGCGATTTTAAGCTCATCCTAGCCGACAGGAATAGGTGTCTACTATTAAATGCATCTGCATGGACGGAATAGCTATTAAGCCCCTTATTATCTTCAAAGGACAGAATATACTACAAAGCTAGATTCTAAAGGAGGTTATACAAAAATGGCACTTCTCTACAAACACAAAAGGATGGACAAGCAATCTTTATGGATTAGAGTAGCTAAAACGCGTTTTTAAGCCCTCTATAAGAGCAAAAGCAACCCTTTTAAATGGAAAACTACAACAAAGGCTCCTTATTTACAATGGCCACGATAGCCATATAAGTGGAAGCTTTATATTACACTACATTCAAAATTGAATATCGCTCCTTGTAATACCTCCTCATACATCTTATGTTCTATAGCCACTTGATATTTCGATTTTTAGGCCCTTAAAGCAACACCTTACAACTACTCTCTTGCACCTAAATGAGGCGTAACTCCTACGAATACAAAAAGTAGAGTGGCTAGAAGCATATATTACTGTAAGAGCAGCTGCTTTTTCAAGTGCAAATATTAATTCTACATAGAGAGGGAGTGGCCTATAGCCATTCTAACCACAAACAGTCATTCGAGCAGCTACACTTCCTACTACAGACGTAGTAGTATTAGAACGGCCACATACTCCTATAGAGCATGATATTTTTAAGAAGGTATTCTTAAATAGTAGTCCACCTAATTTTCAAACACTTCACAAAGCGAATTCTATGCTTTCTACTACAATAAGTCGTAGAGTTCTTAATACACCTATAAAGCGATATATTAATAAGTTAGCAGACGAGACAGAACGCCTTAATACACGCAATACCCTTCAAAAAAGAGAGTGTGATAACTTACGCTTAATTATTTAGAAGCGTAGAGTACAGAATAAGGAAGGGTAAGAGAGCAGTTTTGAAGGGTTAATTCCACATCTCTACAGAAGAGTTATGGTCGCAAGTTGTAGAAGTAGAAGCAGCAACAGCTATAGCTTCACAGAGGCCTAGGACAACGCCACGACCTATAAACGAAGCTATAATTAAGGAAATAGATGAAGAGAGTGAAGAAGAGCTATATGACAGCGATTTAGATGAATTGGCATTGTAATTATTAACTTATTTTCGATTTTCTAAGCTGGTGGTTTAGTGTTCTTGGTCTGGATTTTGGTGGGGTGATCCAAGTCGCCGCTCTAGCCATGGCGCTGCTCTGGCCACGACCTACGTTAGAAGAGTACATCCTACATTAAATTACGTTAAATTTGCTTATTGCTTTAGCAACATCTCATATACAGCTAAAATAACTCCTATTTAAAACCTAAATTATAGTCTGTTTTGTTTTTGTAAATAGATATTAGCAATAAATTAATTAGGCAAGACCTGATGTTTCAAGGTTTGACTATGAGCTACCTCACACAGCCTGAATATAAAGAAGACGGGGCATCTCGGCGTAGAAAAGACACCGCACTGTGATGTGCATCGTACGGTATCCCTAGGAGCACCGGCAACTATAATCTACAGGCAACTTGGCCGAGCGGTTAAGGCGCTAGTTTCAGGTCATGTGACATACTAGTTCGAAAGAGCGAGAGTTCGAATCTCTCAGTTGTCATTTTTTTGCTCGCCAATGCGTTGAGAGACGGGGCTAGGGGCCAAGGAGGCATAACATACCACAAGCATAATAACTTACAGTAGACTTCCACGACAACTTGTTCCTTAACACTAGCTACTTCTATATCAACTATGTCTGTATACGTTATTGCATATGTGTCCAAAGACTTCCATACTATGAGAGTATTGGACTTGCACCTGCTTGACTCTCGCCGCCAGGTCCCTACCAAGCGGAAGGAACCTCTCACCTTGCCGTCCAGCTCCAACACCCTCCCCCACCACGACCTCATAGATCGCCTTAACAGCCTTCTCCTTATCGCCGTCGGGGATGAATTTTCCGCTGTCCATAGCGTTGATGGTCTTTTCAGTAATAGAGTCTTTGTAGTCCTCTGGCATAGGATTCTTGCTGGTGGTGACGGCGTTAACCATGTTAGTGTTAAAAGCTCCGAGCGAGACAATTAAGACACGGATATTGAACTCGGATACTTCCTTTGCTAGGACCTTTGACAGGCCTAGCTATTATCAGCTTCAGAAATCTATCACAGTTGGAAATGAATACTCACTATCAAGCGCGGCCTTGGCTGGCGCATAAGCACCCATACTCTCCCTCCCTTCTAGTCCTGCTCCACTACTCATATTCACCACAATACCGAATCTTCGCCTGCGCATATGGGCCACCGCCTCCCTAATAAGCCTGGCGGGCCCGAAATACATTGACTCCATCTGGCTGCGTACCTCCTCTTCCGTGAACTGTTCAGCACAGGCGTGAATAGAAGACCCCGCATTGTTGATTAGGACATCGATTTGCTGGCCTGACGCTTCGAGGTCCTTAATGACATGCGCACAGTTTGGGTCTTCCACGTCTAGCTTGAGCCACTTCCCACCTTTCCTCTCGACCTCAGCGACGAGCTCAGGGGTGCGAGAAGGGTTCCGTGACGTTGCAATCACTTTGTGTCCATGTGCCTGTGCTATGTTGGTAAGGGCAAGACCAAATCCCGATGAACAGCCTGTGATGAACCATGTAAGCTGCCTGTCAGGCATAGTAAATGTCGTAGACATTGCTGGTTCAAGCTTTATGAATTCGTTTAGCCCTACTTTTCTATGTCGGTCTTTTCCTTGAGTAAATAAATATGCGCCAATACGAAAGAAAGTTGAGATCTAACTTAATTAAATAATCACGACTGAAAGGGCCGAACGATTTTTTAAATAGATGTTTATCACTTCAATGATGGCGGAGTTAGTTGAACCCATAACTTAATGTCCGGGTTAGCGCGATCCTGCTGCAGATGGACATAAACTAAACCCCGGGAGGGAGGCGCCCAGTGAGACGGGATAACCTTTGAGGCTTGGATTACGATGTAAGATTGACCTTCTGATATATATACTGAAATTGGGCAATGTGGGCTTGGGGAGATGGGTAAAACCGGGTTGGGGCTTTGTTGCTGAATTTATACCAGAATTTGAAAAGCAGAAGCAGTTGGCTGGCGGGTTTGGAATCGTGCTCTTTCCAATTAAGGACTGAGTAGTCTTTACAGGAGAGTTCTGTGACAATTATATAATGTACGATAAAATAAACCGTGCATTTAATAGGGCACCAGTGCTCTCAAATGATGTGGGTGGGATTGGAGAAAGCGTTGCATCTGCAGATGCAACCCATGGCAAGCCAGAGCTTTAGGTGTGTGTAGAACCGTTATCTACTCGCCTTGAGCCCTCCATGGCTATGATGGACGCTACTCTTACGGACCAGAAGTCTTCGTAATGACTATGCTAAAGCAATCAACTTATTGAAGTTCTATGTATTCTATGCACGAATAAATTGCGACTGTCTCGCTCATGGCTATGTACAGGCTCTATAAACACTTTCGGGCAGCACGACTACTCTGTCTCTTTCTCAACCATGAGTATTTTCTCCGCCGCCACAGAGTGTCGTGTTATGCTTAGTATCGGATTATATTTTACCAGTGTTACTTAAAAAGTCAAAACTCGAGTCTTTGAGCATACCCAGCTGCTCGTTGGGCGAGCTGTTCCTTGCGTCGCTCTGGCGTCACGTACTTCGTCTCTTTAGGGAGCACAGAGTCAAGCTGAGAAAGCTGGACCACCTGAGTGACGATGGAAACCCCATTATCCTTGTCAGACGAGTCCGTTGGCAGGCCCTGCCAACGAACCATGACGGTGCCCTCGTTGAGTCCGGCCGTGTCAATCCAATTGCTGACCCCGGGATCCGTTAGGGAGAGGACAAAAGTGTACGTCCCGTTTGCGTTGGCGACGGACTGTTCGCTATTGAGGCTGAGTTGATACGCTCCTGGATCGACGGTTATGAGCCAGGGGTCCGTCGCTGGGAAGACAAAGTAGTCGGCTTCTCCCACAGAGAGAGTGGCGACGATGCCCTCGCCGGCTTTTAAATTAAAGTGGCCGAACGAACTTGTCTGCGTGGTGAGCGTGCCAAGGGTGCTCGACTGGCTGGGTTTTGAGAGTGTGTTGACGGGGTTGATCATCGTCTTCAGTCCAAGGGCCCCGACGCCATAGTCGATGATAGACTCCTGTAAGTTCCATTGAGCTCGGTGAAAGATTGCCGTCTCATCGATGGGTTTCTGTCCTGTTGCGTCGTCGAGGAGTTCAACCGTAAGGTTATCGGGCGTTTGGACTTGCCAGTTGCCTAGATTATTGCGGACGAAAAGTTGCTGTGCCAGCAAGGAAGATTTGATGTGATTTGTTTGACCCTCGCCAGACGAGCTGTCGATAGTAATCGTGTAGGAGCCATCTTCGCCTACGACAAGGTCGTCACCAGCCAGGTTTGCTACTGTATTTTGAGAATTCGGATTGCTAATAAGTGAGAACGTGACATCCGTCGGTCCATCCGGGTGACGATATCCATGTAGAACATAGCGGAGTTTGCTGCTGATTGGAATCGTTCTATATATGCAATCCGGGTTGTCGTAAGAATAACGTCCGCCGGGTACGTCTAATCCGAACCAATTCCGAGGGCCTGCATCTACCCAATAAATCTTTGGTTAGTACGGATCATTGTTCACTGCTTTTTGAATGGAACTGAATGCTAGCTCGTCAATGGCGGCATCGAGTCTCGAATTGGCTTCCTGGCTTGTAGGAAGTCCATGTGCCGTCTGGAAAGTGGCTTTAGCCTCTGCTTTAAGAAATGCAAAGTCGTGGTCTTCGTTTATCTTTATGGCGAGCGCATCGAGATCTCGTTGGTCTGATGTTGCTAGGGGGTTTCCCCCACTATTTGATGCTGCAGCGATTGTGGCGGCGGCAACGGCTCCGAGCGTCTGGGAGACAGCAAATAACTTCATGGTGGGTATATGTGTAAAGGCAGGAACGAGTGACAGGGCGAAACAAATCCAATCCCAGCAAGGAAACTATATATGCATATATATAATTAAAAAAGGAAATAAACCTACGAACAAATAGGTTAAAATATGATTGTGCAAGTTGATCGATGCATCGCGCAATAGACACATGCTAATTGCCCGGCCGGCTCCGAAATAAGGATTCGGACCTGCCAAAAGGGTGAAGTGGAACTATGCATGACAACTTAGTGTTTATAGTAACTATGAACTATTTTTTGATCAGCGTATGATCAACAATCTGGGTCAATCACCAATCTGGGCCACCACCGACCTCGGTCAATCACTAATCTGGGCCACACGTATGTGATCTCATATAAAAAACAGTTCAGATCTCTGGATTTCGCAAGCCAATCCACAAGCAACTATGCTGTAAGTTAGATTCACGATTGAAACCACCCCATCAGCGGTAAACAGTCCAAGTATCATCCTAGTGTGTAAAAATCCTCAACTCTCATATATTTTGTTTTGGGGTATATAAAAAGCATCTAATAAAGCTGCGTGGTATAATCAACAAGAAGTCGAAGGAGTCTGCCAGAGTCTACCCGCAAAAAAAGGACAACAAAAATGTGTCCACTTCAAACAATCCATCCAGAGACCGACCATGCCGCAGTTTGTGAACCACCCGACCATTTTCGTATCTACATGACCGTAGACACTCGGTCAAATTTACATGTTGTATAAAAACAGGACGCCCGCAAACCAATGCAAAACAATGATGATAATAAACAACAAAGTCGAACCACCGCCCTCACCATATGTACGTATATGTATACTTGAAATTTAAGCATTGTTGGTGCTGATGAGCTGGATGCAATTCGTCAAGAGGTTCGCCGCTTCGTGAAGGAGCTCCCAGCGCGTCTTTTCAAAGGTGTGTCGGAGAACCATGAGCATGCCGGTGCAGCCATTGAGGTTGCTGACGGACTTGAGCTCCTCGGGGGACTTGACGTTGCTCAGTCTCCTGAGGTACACGCGCATGTCGAAGACCTGGTCTTGGAATGCGCCTGCGGATGGAATCTCCTCGTGTGTGGGACCTTCCAGGGCGAAGGCATAGCACCAGACTATGAGAGCAGCAAAGTAAAGGACCCATGAGCGATTCATCAGGACATCGTCGCGGGCTGAATAGTCAAAATCGGAGTCGGCCTGGTCATACATCTGCATGCCAGATGATGTGTCTTCCGGTAACAATACTGTACATAAGAACCGAATTGCATAGTACGTAGCGTCTCGGGCCTTGGCCGTTGGAGCCCAGACGTCCCTCATTTTTCGTTGTGTGGAGTTGAGATCTTGAGTGCCAATAGTGCGGCCGAGGAGTCGTTTTGCCCGTGCAAATATTTGACAGTCGACAATGTCAACATGCATAGCCATATGCGCCAGATGATGAAGTACCGTTCTACTTTCGAAGACGGTATCTTCATCCTGCTTGCTCGAGTACGTATAGGGGCCCGAGTTAGTTTCCGTGTTGTGGGCCAACGACCTGTCGAAATCTTGCTTCCATAGATCGAAGGCTCGTGTTAGTGAGCCCCTCCACTTGTCACGTCCTCCGAGGACCTGGGACACTCCTAGCGAATTGACTTGGAGGTCTCTTTGGTTCATGTGCCAGCTCACGCTTAGCAATCCTGCCATCAAAATGCTTCGTCCGAAGGCATTTGTTCGTACTTCCTGCGCATTTAATGTCCTCTTGAGACCCTCGAGGAAGGACACAGGCTTGACCCCGTTGGCTTGAAGGCTTGCCTCGATTCTACCAACTTCGGCGCTATTCGTTGCTGACCAGAGTGCCTCGTCGCACGGTAGCGGGAGTCGCATTTCGTGGGCAACCATAACCGTTGAATGCCCGAACATAGTAGCATGTACAGAGTCGATCACAAAGGCTGCAAAAGCCGCCCGACGAGTCGCTTCGTTTGTGATCCAGTGGTTCCACCACTCGTCTGGTGTATTTGCCCCTGAAGCTGACGATTGCTTGGAGTCGTTATGTCCTTGCTTCTCGTCTCTCACGCTTGGCGGAGAATCTAATGCAGATCTCCCTATCAACGAGCTGCCTCTCCGCATCAATGTGATGGTGGTTGCATGGTGTATATGTGCGCGCTCGTGGAGAGCTCGTGTAGAGTACATCTTCTCATAAATCTCGAGGAGAAGCAGTGCTTGGAATACCCATAGTTTTGCCGGAGGGCGGAAGTGGACGTCACTGAATATCTCCCACCTCAAGTGCCAGGCAAGGAAGTTTGCAAGCTCAGCACCTGATTGGGTGATATGATACCCGTGCATCTTATCGAGGCAGGAGGCGCCGATGGCCATCATTGCGATGAGAAGAAGGTTTGGAGTCTTTTCAGGAGAAAATGTGGGTTTATGCACTGTATTTAATTAGCAAACGTTCCTTCCGTTGAAGTGCGTTGATATTCAAAAACACGGCAGGTAGATTGGTGTGAAACTCACAGATTGGCAACTGGGGATGGAAATGCCACCAGAAGCTCCCTATATAGGTTTGCATCATTTTCCTGCTCATCATATGAGAATCGTTGGTGCGGTCGCCGTCAAGCAGTGCCTCCTTTTGCTTTGCAACGGGAGAGTGGTCCGTCTCGTTGAACCTCTCCCTGATCAGGTCGATAATCTCCTGGCTCTTGTCTTCTGACAGTATCATCTCTGGTGTTGACGTATCTAGCAGGCTTGTGACTGCCATTGGGTGCTGTGTATTTTGCGGGAAGTACCCGCCGAGATTTATCTCGTTCGCAAAGTACGGTTGATATTGGTTCTGGGCATCAGGATAACTGGGTGCGGATGTTAGTAACGCTGTTACAGACGAAGTACAGTGACTTCTCAACGAATAAGGCATTAAACTTACTTCGAATATGCGTGAGTCCCAAGTGCCGGATTTGACATTGGTGATGAGTTGTCAAGCTGCTGTCCGCTAAATAGGAAGGCAACAAAGTCGTCTGGAATTGCAAAAGGAGATCGGTTATAACCTTCTCCTCCAAACACGGGCATAGTATTTACTGCAGCCATCTGGTCTAGCAGCATCATATCGGGCCCTGATTGTTGTGGATGGCTAGTATCACGACCTTGATAGTCGATCGACATTGAAGTCTGAGGTGGCGAGATGACATATGAGGATTCAGTATCCCGCGACGTCGTCGTCGATGCTGGTGCAGCCACAGGTGAGAATCCAGGAGGTGGCAGAGAGAACGGAGTGAAATTTTGGGCGTTAACATATGGCTGTTGCATCGGCACCTGCATTCCGTTGTTGTTATGATTGTTCATGTATTGTTGGCGTTGGTTCGGGGAGAGCGCATCGAAGGCAGCGTTTGTTGAATGCTGGGATTGTCTCGCGTACAAAGAAGCATCTTGGATGTTGCCATCCGTTCCACCCATGCCCGTATGCCGGCCGGGCCCGGTCGTATTGGGCTGCTGCTGCATCGAGCCTGCATTGAGGCCATGGGTGGACTGGATGCTGTTATCGCTGTTGGAACGCTTGTAAGGGCTACCCGCTGGGGGATAAGCATTGCCGGGTTCAATAGTAGCCGATAGTGACCCTGAGCGTGGATAACCTGATGTTGTATGGGCGCCAACGGGGGAGAATGGGCCCGGCACAGACTCCGCAGGAGACTGATACTGTGCTTGTGCGTTCCGTTGTTTGAAGCCGCTGCTACCAGGCCGCCCTACTTCAGGGGACATGGATCCTTTGAAAGTCATATTGGTGTCATTTCTAGTTATTGGTGAAACGTTGCCTAGCATGGCATCCTTTCTCTGTAGCTGAGAACCTTTAGCGGTATGGCGTTCTTTGTGGCGGTTGCATAGATCTTGGCGGACAAACGTGCGGTCACAGTCCGGAAAATCACAGCTATATATCTGCTTCGGGGTATGGTTCAGTTGGTGACGATAGCTAGGATGACGCACGTTAGTCAAGAACGTAGCAGTCCTGTGCTGCTCGCCAAGGGGTTCGTTCGGACTTACAGATGTTCTGCCCTGGAATAGCTTTTACCGCATCCGCCTTGGGGGCACTCAAACTTCTTGTCAAGGCCTTTTCGGCTTCTTCGTCTTTTCCTGGCACCTTCCGGTCCATCAGTTCCATCACCGCCGGACGACTGTCCCTCATCGCCATCAGCTCCGGAGCCGTATCCATTACTGTCTTTCGACGTAATCTCAGTCCGGCTTCGCCGCCTCCCCCTCGGTTTTTCACCTTCCGTCTTGATCTTCGATAGCGGAGGGGCTTCCAGCGGTATATCCATTATCACGGACGACTGGGTCACGTTTGAGGGATGGATCTGGATCGGTTGGGCAACAATCGAAGTCATTATCTGTGTCGCGAGGACGGGTATTTTAATTATCACAAGTGATAATGGCTCTCTCGGGCGTATGCGGAGGAAGGGTCCTGCTATAAGGGTCCTTTATCCCCAAAGCGCGGCAAGTGGTTTTGTCGTTGGGCGAACAGAAGTTATCCACAGGCTACATTTACTGTCCCTCGTCAGCTCTGCGCAAGTACGCGAGGTTATAGAACACAGGTGTGGAGAGAGAAACATTGTATAATGTGTTACTAAAACATTTCTGATTCATTAAGATGGGGTAGGTAGGAATGGTTTAAAGGCACGCGACCAACGGGTCAACCTCCGATACTCGCTGGAGACAGGGCAGACCGCATTTCAGATGTTGTTTTGCAATGCAACAGGCTTGTCGCGCGCCGTCGCAAATGAGTATGCTTGGTGCGTGTGAAGTTTGGTTGGTTTAAGCACGCTCAAACAGATGAAATATATATTTACCAAACCAAGAGACTAGCCGAACTCACAGCGAAGGCATACAAGTCAACGCTAGATCTGATAGAGCTGGCGGCGCAATAAGTATGCGCTTGCTTGAGCGACCGCGGCGTCGGCTCAGCAGATCAGATGTTGCATCTCATCCAAAAAAAAAAAAAAAAAAAGGTTGTATCCGCTTCCAAAGGTTCGAGAGGTTGGTTTCACAGACGGGGGAAACTTGACAGGTCGAGTATCGGAGGGCGGCGGCGCGGGGAAGTTTGCGCGCGGGATGCTATAGGCCGGAGAATTTCCGAGGGGAGCTATGAATCGGATCTCCGCCTGAGAACAGAATCAGCATGGAGGCAGAAGAGGTATGATGTGTATTGTTACGGACCTGCCTGCGCCAGCAGTAATTGAGAGGGATCGCTGATCTAGATGCCTCTTATCGTGGACGGGACGGATGGTGGGGATCTCGAGTCGCAGTTAGCAGCGGGCGGTGGATCGAATTTGTCGATGCAACCGATGCGTACAGAGGCGACTTCGGGTAGCGCCTGAGCGTATATTGACGTCCCGAGTAGTATACAGAGCGCAGTAGACGACAGATGGACCTGGAGAAAGGCAAAGTATTGAAGAAGATACACTAACGGCGACAGAGAAGAGGTCGCGTGTCGGTGCCAGAGGAGAAGCTAAGGGCGCGGGCGAAAGTAGATCAGACGGAAAGGACGAATTATTGTGAGGGGCCGCGGGCGGCAGAGTACAGCAGTAGTGAGACGGTGGGTGCGTGTCCGGGTCCGGCGAGCTGTTGGCTTCGGCGAGACGATGCAGGTAGGCTCTCACCACATGAATTCGATGATGGGAATGTGATAAGGAAGATGGAGATGGGAGAAGGGATGATGGGAGAATGAGGCGAATATGGATTGGGGGATTGGAGCGGGGGGGCGAGGGAGGGAGGGAGGGCGGTTCGATAAAATCGGAGGTGGGGACTATCTTGATGATATTTAGGCCTCCCCGTCGTCCCGCGTGTCAACATCCACTGCGCATCCACATCCACCATAACCAACAGCAAGCTCAGAGGCGCAGAGGGGAACATCTTTCCTACAGTAGAAATCATAATAGCGCCTCTGGTATTGGCAAGACTTGCCAGGCTACATGGCAGTACTAATGTTAGAGTGGAGTATACATAGATGAGCATCGTACTTGTACGGCACTATTGCCAGAGTCAAAAACTGGGGGGAGTCGTATTTTGGGGGTTAGGATGGTTAGAATGGTTAGAGTGGTTAGGGTGGGTTAGGATGGCTAGAATAGTTAGCCTATGTACATATGTGGTGCAGCCACTACGGAGAAGTACTTTGCCGCAGCTAACTGGCTTGGGGTTTGATGGAGGTGGGGTG
>LMYD01000452.1:0-11843 GCA_001630595.1 Pseudogymnoascus sp. BL308 | reverse complement strand
GGGGGGGGTGGAACCGAGGGAGGCGTTGTTGGATATGCAAGAATACAGTGTGAGTGGAGAGCACGTTTGGTGGTACTGCATTAACATCACAGTATACATATAAAATCGCATAGTATACTTACCGACAGTATATACTTTAGTACGGTAAAATTAGCATAAGTAGAGTACGGATTACCCCTAGAGGACAGAGTTGGGACAGGTGGAAGGCAAAGTACAAGTACTTGCAGTGTGCCGTTGACGGTTCTCGCTTCCGCGTTCCTCAGTGTCGGGATTGCTGTCCGTGCGAGCGGGTTGGGATGTTAGGGGGGGTGTAAGGGGTGTTAGGGTGGAGGTGATAGGTGACCGGATGTGTGGGTTGCGGTATTTGTTGGTCGTACGGGAAGACAGTTTGAGTATAGTACAAAGTATAGTACGAGTGAAATACGATATGCCGTTGGTTCTAGTAGCAGTGGAGTGTCGTATACTCTAATTAAATTGGTAACGGCGACAGCATGTAAGTAGAGTACAGTAAGGGTCCAGGGTGAGCGAGGGTTTGTAAGACGGTTTAGAAAGAGGGTTCAGAAGTGAGGGTCGGTCGTACATGGGAGAAATACTAATAGAGCTGCACCGTAGCTGTAGCACTGTAATTAGTGTCTTAGGGGCGTGTGAGCAGCGCGGCACAAGATAGAGAAGGTCTGTATATTATGTGGAGTACAGCTGTGCGTGAGACGCTGTGTCTGAGACGAGACAACCAGAACTCTGGTGATTACGGATGACTCCGGATGATGCAGGAATATAACCTTAGGCAGGTTCCCTTGAGTTCTCCGTGCAGCGGGTGGAAGGAAGAAGGAACGGAGACTCCTTCTAAATCGAGTGCCGTGCTTAGAATACTGCAGCAAATAGCTCCGCTCGGCGCATCGTGGTGCATTATTAGCTCAGGGTCTGCAATATGTGCCTGCAATAATATGTAATATGTGCTGTACCTTCTCTAAAGGGTCCTGCACCGAAAAGGGGACCGACTCCATCCATCTCACACATTCTCCGGAACTACCCATATTGTTTCTCTCGCACATCCACATCACATCCACCCCCATTCTAATCATCCCGTCATACCTTGCATCCACCGTATTCAACTCCCTTACTTCCCTCGTACTCCCCAACAATGGCATGAGTAAACCCCAGCACCCGGTACTCGTCACTCTTTAGCACAAGAACACAAAGTACACGACGCCCCGTCCGTCCGTCCTCTCCTCTACCCGCCCCCCGGATCCCCGACCCAGGAGACTGGCGACCGGAAATCAGCATGAGACCAAAACCAAAACCACTCCTATGGTACGGTCGCTACGTAAGACAGACCCGGCTTGTGCGACGAGTGCAGAGGCTGAGCTGTGCGTGATCGTGTATATGTATGCATGCATGTAAGTAAGTAAGTAAGTAAGTAAGTAAGTACACACATACAGAGCAAATCAACATACGGCATAAGTGCAGCGCAGTGCAGCACAGTGGATTACTTTACTGTATAGCACAATACTCTGCTGCTGTATGGGTACTCTAAGTACTTACTTAGTAACTCTAACTAATATCGTGCGCTAACAGCGACTGTGTGTGCCGAGTACCTACTGTGTGAGTGGTCCGCCGTCTTTTTTTGTCTTTGCTCCCTTGCTTCCCGTCGCCTTCCTCTGTTGGTGTTGTGCATGAAGGGGTGCGTAGCGTTACTTTTAGTTTGCTCTCTGCGCTACGCCGAAATTTTAGGCGGGAAAGACGCTGCGCGGACCGCCGGATTGGGATGGGGCGGGAAAGGCGGAGATGGGAAGGGGGGACCGAGCCAGGGAGAGACCCAGGTGGTTGGTACAGCTGGATGGCCGTGCTTGCGGCCTAGGTCTGTTCTTTGACCAACATCATCTCTCATCCGCATCTTCGGGTAATCTCGATGTTACTACGTACTAATTGCCATGTACTGTTCTCGAGTATCCGTCGCTATTGTATAGATACATGCAAGGGCTGCATCTAGAGTTAAGTACCACGACTACTTAACCACCTTCCAAGCAAACATCCACCCCCGGCTCTCCCCAATTCCCCAAAACAGATCCTTCCCCGACCCAACCCACACACCTGGGACCTTCCGTGTAACCCTCACCTGAATGCCACCAACGCGCTCCCAAGGTAGCACCGAGCACCACCGCGCCGCACACCCGCCCGACGCGCAGACCGACCGCATGGGTTCGGCCAGCGTTTCTCGGCGGCGCAGACGGCGTGTTCCAGACGCTGCGGGCGAGATTGCGAGGTGCGCCGTGCGTCAGATCCTCTGCACCGGCCAGTCTGGCGCGCGCATGCCACCAAGAAAAGAAAGAAAGAACACCCAGCACCAACTTATCAGATCCGTCCCCGCCTGTCTCGCCCGCCGCTT
This sequence comes from Pseudogymnoascus sp. BL308, assembly GCA_001630595.1. Taxonomy (NCBI): domain Eukaryota; kingdom Fungi; phylum Ascomycota; class Leotiomycetes; order Thelebolales; family Thelebolaceae; genus Pseudogymnoascus; species Pseudogymnoascus sp. BL308. The sequence goes on along the minus strand of LMYD01000452.1, from coordinate 9,457 downwards.
CTCCAGCGCCATCCACTCGCACCATCCCACTAGCCAATCAGCCCGACCCCGCGGCCAACAAACATCACCCTCCCATCTCCCCATGAAACAAGACAATCCCCGTCAATCCCGACTTCCTGGGTCTGTCCAGCGCCGCACACGCACGGCACGACGCTGCGCTGGGTGCGTGTCTGCGCTGTCTCACCGCCTCCTTGGGATTGGGGCGGAGAGTGCCGTCCCGGGCCCGGGGGGGTGGTTGACCAAGGAGGGGTGTGGGTTCGTGAGGGCGGGGAGGGGGAGCGTGCGTTGTTGGTGGAATGGTGGCGGTGGGTGGTGTGGTGGGTGAGGGAAGCACAGGGAGCGGGTGGGAGTTGTGTTTGTTGGAGAGGGGGAGGGTGGACAGACTCGACGTTCGCTCACCGACGGAAGCCGGCAGGAAGCTATCATGCGCAACTATCACTCTTAGACAGTCCCAAGCTGTCCTAGACTGCAGCAAACATCGATTCACCCACGCTACCCAAAGGAAGACCCCCGATCAATCCCGAAGGGATTTCGTACCACCACCAACCGTCCGCAGCACCTCGGCAGGCCGCAGACGTTGATCGACCGGCCCGGCCAGTACTAATCTTACAGGAAGCTGTTGAGCTCAGCTGCTAGTACCGGTACCCGGATAGGTAAATGTGTCTTTTTCAGTTCGCAGGCCGTCATGATTGGGTCAGACGCCGGAGGGTGGATGGGTGTGGGGGTGAGAGACTGAATAGCTTGAGCTGATCGCTATTGTCTCTCCTCGACGACTAGACCCTTGAAGATGGAGACAGCTGAGGGAGGAGAGACACGGGAAGAACGGAGCCGGCAGCTGTGCGCTGAGGTGAAAAACACGATGAGATTGTTGCTAAGCATTAGAGACATGACGAGGCCTGCAAGGTCTGAGAAGGATATCGGAATGCGGAATGTGACTACCCGGATGCCGCTGATGCGTAATCTTGTTTTATTTTACGGCATGCATGCATACTGCAGGGGGCCGCGCCGAACGGTTCAGTGCGAGGGCAGCGTGCCGTCCTAGGTCTAGGGGGGTGGGGGAGGAAGTCAGCAGGGGCACGGCACATATGAGAGTTTGCTTGGAGCGGCCGAGCTGACCATGGAAGGCTACGGGGAGAAGTGCTTTCCAATCCAAAGTGTGTGTCTCAGAGATTATGGGATATCCCGCCGCAGCTGCTGGGTGTCTCGTCTGGCATTTATTGACGTGGGGGCGATCGAGATCGAGATCGAGACCAGGCATCCAAAGATGGAGTTGGGAAACGCTTACAAAGGGGTGGATGGAGCTGAGTAAGTGAGCGAGAGAGCTGGAATGGATGGCAAGTCCCGAGGCGTGGTTTCACTCCCTTCCCCCTAGGGAGGATATTGAAACAGCGCATCCTGAGAGTAGTCGGGCCGCAGACGGGAGTTGGCGGAAGGGGGTGATCCCGTGCTGTGCCCGCGAAACCGCTATCACTTCTCGAGACCGAGGCGTGGGGGCGGCGTTGGGGCCCATAATTCGGGGCGGATGGAGTCTAGGGATTGCGAGAGGTTGGGGATGAGATGTATGGATGGATGCGCCGGTTTCGGTGTCTCTATGTGTCTATCTCGTCAATGCGTAGCGGTTAGTCGCGGTGAGGATGTGGGAAAGAGGGGGGAGTTGTAGCTCTGTGTGGGTTAGGAGGTTTACGATGGATGGTGTCCTTGCTGCGTTGGGTCTAATGTCGGGCTCTGACTCGACTTGTTGAGTAAAATATGCGGTTGGGTTATTTCACATAAAGGGGTGTTCGATAGGGGCGGGGGGTCCGGGGCTTGTTTCCTAGGTATGTGTTTCCTACTGTCTATTTGCTTTTTCGAGGTAGAATCCGTATTTTGATTCCTATTCCTAGGGTGTAGAGTCCCATGTTTTTCTCTATATTCCATACTGTTCTATCTACTTGCTCCTAATAGCGCCGCTAGGCGAGCAGCACTTGATCCAACGTGGTCGATACCTACTAGGTAGGTTCCTATATTATCAGCTTCAACTATACTGTTCGGTATGGTTTTAAGTCGTTATAATAATTCATTATCCCATCATCCCGCTATCTCCTGTTTACTATCTCTATTCTTCAATATAAATTCAAGGGTTCATAACACGCGTTGGGTCCCTGATATATGACACGAGGTGCGTAGTGGTGTGGTGGTTAATAGTGGGAAGCTAACAAAGCCGCACACAACACCATATAGCATCTTCACAATCAAAAACCTGTTTCCAAAATCAATCCATCCGTGTCGAGACAAAATTAAGTGAAGCATATGTTGAAAATGGAAACACTTGCGTTTCTTATATCACTCTTCGAGTCCCTCTTTCCACCCAAACACGCTAACCTCGATTACACGCCATTTGAAACGCTCCCCTTCGAACTCGTGATATGCATAGCTGATTTTCTCTCCTCGCCGGCCGCTGCCTCATTCGCCCTAAGCTGCCGGAGAATTCGTCTTATCCTGGGAAGCCAACATCTCGATCCAATGCGCCCCAGGACGTCCTATAAGCCCCCCAATCTACAAAAGCCCTTGGAAGTTGCGTGCCGCCACTGCTATCTGCATCATCGCTGCTTAGAGGAACGGCATTGGAATACGTTGCGCATTCGACAGAGACGGTTACTGTCGCAGCTCACCGATATAGAGACTTCTATGTGTCTGTTTATTGGCGAACAGTTTGACGATACCACATTCCGGTCTGTTATGAGACTTTATCGCCGTGGTATTCATTGTAGCAAGCTCCTTTCCTTGTTCTCCGGGGTAAACACCTCATACCTGCCTGAACTTACCTTCCAATCGACATCAACTTGTCGGATCGTGGGCGGCCGTCTTTTATCACGCCGTCAAAACTGGATTTTATACCCAGGTAGGAAGACGATATATCCTCCGCCTTCCGTTTACGCACGTTTAGGCGTGTGTTCACATATAACTATGTCAGACAAGTTCCTTGCGGATAAAATCGTCCGCCGATTAAATCACTGGGACAACATTGAGCGCAACGAGAAGCGTCATAAGGAGCATAAATCAAATTACTTGCACAACGTGGTACCCGACGAGAGTAATGAGGGGCACAGCGAGAGCTGTCGATCGTGTTCGGGGTTATTCTGGTGCATGTTCTGCCCGACCGAGTTCAACATCGATACCAAGGACTTCGGCACAGCCGGTGTAGCGATAGTCATAACCCGCTGGCTAGACCTAGGTCAGGGGCATGCGCCGTCCGATCCGAAGTGGGAGCGTCGTCTGCTCGAAGGTAATTATCCAACACGGATGTATGTTCCTCTCGTACCGGGGTCTATTAAGTACGCTTTTCAACAATGTCTGGATGGCAATGAGTTGTTGACTCCGAAATTTTCGGCCTCGCTGTTCGGATATAATCCATCATCCCTTGGGGAGGAAAGGGAAAGTCTGATATCATTTTTTACAAGGAACGTGGGGTAATTAATCCTGTCAACTAATGTATGTAGAGTTATTCGGGGGGATTTTAGAAAAAAGAAATCCCTGGCGCCTGTCACTAAGTCCAGAGACGCACCCTGTTATGAAACGAATCTATGCTTTAGGAATCACAAAATAATTCTTGACAAGTCTACGAAGTTATTAATATATCACTCTCCCCAAAGAGCGGGTGTCAATTCACATTTTCAGTGTAGACTTCGTAGACTTCGGACTTGCGCAAGGCTCGCTATGTTTCACTTAGCCACTACTCTCAAGTCCAATCAAGTATGTGGTGTGAAATGGCATGCATGGCGTAAGAGCAAACATCCAGATGCAGACGCGCGCCAGCACGCTGGCGCATATCAACGAGAGCCTTGTCACTCGTTCCCCTCACAATACCATCACTACACGGTCAAAAAGGCCAAATACTATTGTTATGAGGCTCGACTCTTCTTGCGAACGCACACCAGATTGGAAACCTGATAACACATTTGAAAGACATGGCGCCAGTATCAGTTACGGAGGATTATTACATGGTACTTGGAGTGGAGCATACGGCTACGCCCGAGCTAGTCATCCAGTCTTACAGACGACTAGCGCTGAAGCTCCACCCGGATCGGAATACCAAGCACGATGCCACTGAAGCCTTTCAACTGGTATGTTAATTTTCCAGCCAAATTGTAGTGTACTAAACTAAAATATTGAAGCTTGTAAGAGCCTATGAGACATTGAAGGATGAAACCAAACGCCGAGAGTACGACTTCATCTATCCCACCATAATACGAAGTAACCCCTCTTCTCAAACTCGCCCCCCTCCAACTTCGACCCCACGATCGGCGCTCAGCGAAGCCGCACAAATTGCCGCACTTGAAAAGTCGAAGCTAGAACGTGGTGCAAAATGGCGGGCCGAGAGGAATGTCTTCGATTCCTTGATCTTCGAGATACAGAGAGATGTTCGGAAGTTAGAGCAAGAAATCAAGAACTTGGATAGTATTGCAGCTGCCGAGGCAGCGGTAGAGGCACAGAAGAATAGTTGGGGGGCATGGTTATTATCACCAATATACAAGAAGGTGGAAGACACTGAGGAGGAACGAGAACGCAAGGATAGGGGAAGGCAGGAGAGAAAAATCGAGAAAGATTTCAAAGAAAGGAGACTGGGGTCAAAGAAGGCGGACTTGAAGCAAATGGAAAACGTGTTACAAAATGCCAAGGAGAAGGTGGATTCTGCAAATCTGGTTGATACTGGGAAGATAACAGCGATTCAAGGTAGAATATGGGCTAGACAGGAGAAGGAGAGGCAAGAGAGGGAGAGGGTCGAGAGAGAGAGAAGGGCAAGGGTTTGGAAACAGCAACAGGAGCAGAGGGAGAAAGAGGCGCAAGAAGCGGTAGAGGCATGGGAAAAACAACGGGCAAAGGAGCGTGCGGCAGCGCAGAAACGACAAGAGGAAGAGGATAGGAGGTGGCAGAAGATCCTCGATGAAGAAACCAAAACAAACTGCTATCACGATGGCTGGTGGCCAGAGGTACAAGGACGTACAGCATGCCCAGAGTGCTCCGTGATTTGGACTTATTTGCTGCAATGCCCTACCTGTATGATGAAAGCGTGCCCAAGATGTCAACATGGGCTACGGCCGAGGTTTCCGCGCCGTACAGCTAGGACGAATCGAAGAGCGCCTTTCAGGGCTTCGAGCCCAGAGTTTACCTCGCATTATCTTTACGAAGACTACTAAGTTAGACTTATGAAGAGAAATTTCATGAGGAGATTGGAAGATTTGGATCTAAGCATCGTTTATGGGAAGATGTTCTTATATATTGGAATTTATAGCTCCAAGTCAGTGTATTCGGGATAAACCAATATGCGTGTAGTTCAACAGACTTTTGCTTCAGTAAGGTTTTTAGAGTTCCTCCAGGCTCTTAGAAGAATGACCCATTAGTTAGGTAAGGGCTTATAATGGGATTACAGTTGCCCCTTGCTTCTGTCTATCTACTTGTCGGGAGCTGTTCGATTTCTAGGACAAAGGTTATATAGGCACACGATGATTTGATTTACTGTCTACAACGAGGCAGACGAGACAAGTCCTATCAGACTGAACCAGAACCCCAAACTGAGGGCAGAGACTCAACCCTACGACCTTCAAGTTCAGATGTAAGCCAAGTTAGCTACGTCCACGCTGCCGAGAAACGTACTGCTCACGATGCAGGACCCTCGCCCAAAAGCTCCGAAAGTGTTCCCACGCAAACGGACTGTCGGCAAAAGACATATCAGGATGCAGACGAATGAGCCAAATTTCGACATCGTCACGGCATTCAAGGAAACAGAAATCCGCGGGCTGACTTTTGCTCAATATCTGGACGATTGCCCACAACAGGCCCAAGTCCTTGCCAAAGGAATGGTGAGAGAGAAAAGAAAGCCCGCCGCTGCAGGCGGGACGGCGCGTAATCAACTAGAAGTCCACGCCCTCGATATCGATGTCACTGGACCAGAGTTCTGTATGGCAGTTTTCTATACAACTGCGCATACTTGGCACAACTAGGATTCCATGAAGGGTTAGCATACCTACGACCTACCTCACTGTATGATTGACGGTGGTGCGTCCATTAACATCATTTCGAAAGAAACATGGCCTGGGCTTGAAAATTATCCAGCAAGAAATGCTGGGCATCAAGACGGTAAATAACAGCTCAGCCGACGCTCTTTGTGGGGGTTGATCAGTTTGATCATGTGCGGTCGACATCAAGAGTTGGCGCGAAGGGTGAATGAATTGTTCTGGGGAGGCTGCATTCCCGTTAGATGAGTGGAAAGGGGATTTGATAAATGGTTTCCATTTACAAAATTACAAAATTGGTAGACACCGGAGCATAACTTGATTGATATCAATTGTAATAATATCAACAGATAACGTCCTAGACCCCTTGCAAGTAGGGACCAATCGCACTTCGTTCCATCTGTTACGAGTACTGTGGGAGAGGCGCCGAGTAGCCCGCACACATTCAGCGACGAGCAGTGACAAAGTGGAGCCTTGTGCCATGAGCAGCAACTAGAATGCCCACTCAAGTAACTTAAAGTAGTCCCATAGAAAGTACCTGTGCTCAACTAGGAAGAGGACCCGGAGGGTCCCAGGAATCCATATCAGACGGCATGCCAGAGTCCTCACCCTCTTCTCCACCCTCTTCTTCGCTGTCAAAAGTCAGCGATTATCATTTTATATTGCCTGACGCACTTACAAAAGGTATCGCATACTTGCTGCGCGAGCGATTTTCATCAATTTCACGAGGCGTTTCTCTTCATCTGTCAAGCTCAACAGCTCTTCTGTCGCTTCGAGAAGCGGATTCTGATACTGGGCGTCAAAAGGATTCAGGAAGGAAAGAGCAGCGACCTCGAAGAAGCGTGGAAATAGCCCTCCATGAGCCCAATCTATAAGATAGATTGACTGGTTGTCCTCTCCTAGTATCATGTTCCTGCGGCAAAGATCCATGTGACACAGAACAAGCGGATGCGGCGTTAGATCGATAGATTCATCGCGGAGGATTAGGCGTCTGTTAAGCCATTTATTCATATCGGAAACAGATCTAAATGGCGTCCTAGCACCGTCGTCGCCCCATAGGTATCCTCGACACGCACCACCGCCGAGTGGACCTGGTGTTTGGTCGCCGGGAATTTGACCAAGATGCGAGATGATAGTTGCAACGCGTGGGATGATTTCTTTGGAGATGTCAAGGCCGAGATCAAGGTCTCTTAGGTTCGTGCCCGGGATATACTCCATGAATAGGTAACCTTTCGGCCAAGATTTATCAGATTGGTCTTGAAAAAAGCGGTGGATGCGAGGAACGCGAACGATGCTGCGGTCTACGTTTTGACACGCAAACTCTTGTGTAGCGGCTTCAGCGGGGGTAACGCCGTAGCCGTATTTGACTGCTATTTCATCTGACAGCTTGATTACTCGGTCTCCTTCCTTTAAACCACCGATGAGACCTCGTTCCTCCTCGATACGCTGACATATGCTAATCAGTGATTCTTGGCTGGTAGTGGTGACATCCCGGGCCGTAATATCATGTGCCATCTTTAACAATGGTGATGAGATGAATAAGTGGGAAAGACACACATAAGCGATGGTCGATTTAAATTGATTTATCAGAGACTCGCTTGGCTGAAAAACCATGAGCCAACAGCCCCTCGTGAGGCCCGTTTCATCCCAACCCACTAGCTAGTTAAACAGAGAGCCTCTCCGAGTCGAAAACCCCAGATGATTCCGCCATCCCAACTGAATAGAAGAAAGATAGATATAGTGAATATGATATCCCCCATTCACGCTCTCAACTCTCACAATCCCTCATTCCCAAACGCAGAGAAGCGCATATAAACCCCCCACTACACCTCCTCCCTCCTACTTCATCAACAAACCAAATCTACACACGAATATTCCCAATAGCAACACAAACCCAACACAAACCCAGATCCCAAACTAAACCGAGCACAGACCAACCAACCAACCACCAACAAAAACCAACAACAACCAACAACAAAATGTCCTGTCCCAACTGCCCCGGCGGAGGCGGCTGCGGCAGCTACCCTGGCGGCGGCTATCCCGGAAACGGCTACCCCAGCAGCGGCAGCAGCGCCCCATACACGGGCGCCTCCCCCAACACGGGCGGGAACACGGGGGTGCCTTACACGGGGATGAATGGCGCCGGGTGGGGATATGGCGGGCAGGGACCGACTTTTGGACCTGGGNGGGGAAGGGGGAGATGTAATATAGCTTCTTGATAGGAATCAATAAACGCGGTGATTTGCAATTGTGATGGAGTGGTGGTGGTGGTTGTATTACAAGCTATCCGCCTATGTGCCCTATTATAACGAGGCCTGTCCTCTCCAATTCCCCCAGCGATGTCCACGCTCTGTCGGCATTGTGCCTCTCTCCTCCTTCATCCTCGACTCCGAGCCTAAAAAAATAAAATAAAAATCCTTGCTTTTTGTTCCTCGTCCTTTCCCATTATTCCCCCCATATTCGCCGTGGTGTGTAAAAACATTGCAAGACTCCGTGTGTGAGCCGGTGTGGGGTATATAAACAGTATGAAATGCTCCTTCCTCTTCCCCTTTCGATTCTCTTCCTTCCTGCTTCGTGTGTGGATTCTGTGCGTTCGTCTGGGAAACGTATACGCATCGGGGCGTGGTATGGCGCGGTGCATCGAGCAGCGCACAATTCCGTTTAAGCTCTGCTCAACACCCCTCCAATCCTTCCCAGAAGGCTTCTCCTCTCGCCCTCCCTCTCGCCCTTGCTCGCGTAGTTGCCCGCTCCTCCGCGCCCGACAACAAAGGTCCTCTCCCTCTCTTCTCTGCGCGTCTGCTCGCGCACTTCCTCTGCGAAGCTGAAGGGCTCCTCCTCTGCGCGTGGGCGGACGTTTCCGGCGCCTCCGCGGCCGGCGAAGACGCGCTGGCTGGAGGAGGTGCTGGATCTGGTGGTGGATTTGCCGAGGCTGGAGGTGCTGGAGCCCGAGGAGGACTTGGAGAGCGTGGAGCCGGTGGAGGAGGCGGTGCTGCTTCGGGATAGAGAGGATGGGAAGACGGAGGGCTTGTACATGTTCCCTGCGCCGCCGCGGCCAGCGGGCGTGTAGTGGTTTGGGAGAGGGGTCGGGGCGGGTTCGGCGATGGAGAATGCCATTTTGACGGTTGTTTTGGGGGTTGTTGTTGCGTGGTTGTTTGTGGGGATTGTGAGGTTATTCGTGGTCACCAGCGCTGTAGCTATAGGTGCTCGTCTTTTGGAATTGTGAGGTTATTCGGGGGGATCGTGACTATCAGAGTCATGAGTGAATAAATAAATGACTGGTATCGGATGCGTGTTTCGTACAGTCAGTTCTCGTTGTGTTATAACCCCATAATTGCTCTTGCTTTTCCTTTCCCCATCTTCCCCGGGGCAACGCAGTCATATATCCCTCGCCGTGCTCCCGCCATCCTCCCATCGTCCCCCCATTCCCACTACATCCGCCCCATCATCACGTCAACTGGCGTCAC
>LMYD01000450.1:0-43445 GCA_001630595.1 Pseudogymnoascus sp. BL308 | reverse complement strand
CCTCTCCCCGCGCCCCTCCCTCCCCGCTCGCCTCGCCGCCCGCCTCCCAGCGCGCCTACGCATCCTCCCCTTCCCCGCCATCCGCATCATCTCCCTCCTCATCGTGGTGAACGCGCTCCTCTGGGCCGCCACAGGCGTCGTCCTACACTACCACCCCTACCTCTCCGGCCCCGCCATCCTCTCCTACACGCTCGGCCTACGGCACGCCCTAGACGCCGACCACATCGCGGCCATCGACCTGATGACACGGCGCCTCGTCGCGTCAGGCCAGCACCCCGTCACCGTCGGCACGTGGTTTAGTCTCGGTCACTCCACGATCGTGATCATAACCTGCATCGTCGTTGCTGCCACCGCAGGCGCGCTCGAAGAGCGCTTTGGCGGCTTTTCACGCGTCGGTGGTATCATTGGGACGGCTGTTAGTGCTGTTGTGCTGATCCTGCTGGGAATTGGGAACGGCTGGTTGCTGTATAGGCTCGTGAAGCGGTTGCGGGTTGTGCTGCGGCAGCGGGGGAGGACGGAGGAAGGAGGGGAGGATGAGAAGGATGGGCTGTTGGGGGTTGGCGGAGGTGGGGTCCTGCTGCGGGTTTTGAGGAGGGTGTTTCGATTTGTGGATCGCCCGTGGAAGATGTACCCCCTTGGTGTGTTGTTTGGGCTTGGGTTCGATACGAGTAGTGAGATTGCGGTGCTGGGGATTGCGTCAGTGCAGGGAGCGTCAGGGACGAGTTTGTGGTTGATTCTGATATTTCCGTTGTTGTTTACTGGTATGTGATCCCCCCATCGTGGAGAGAGAGAGTAAGCAAGCTCACACCCCCTAGCTGGAATGTGTCTCCTCGACACCACAGACGGTGCTTTGATGATGACGCTTTACACCACCAGCGCCAAGGCTCGTGATCCCCTCGCCACGCTCTACTACTCCATTATCCTCACTGGTATCACCGTGATGGTAGCGATCTGCATCGGAACTATCCAGCTTCTGTCCTTTATCCAAAACGTCGCAGAGCCAGAGGGACCTTTCTGGGATGGCCTGGATACGTTGGGCGAGTATTATGATGTTTTGGGTGGGTGCATTTGTGGGCTATTTGTACTGGGGGCGGTTGGAGGGGTTCTAGCGTACAAGCACTGGAGGAAGTGGGTGTCGAAGGGGTGGGAGGATGAGGGAGTTGTGGATGATGAGGATAGAAAGGAAGTGTGTCTCGAGAAAGGGGAGGGTGGTACAGGTGGTGGATTTGGGATGGAGTATGAGGAGGGGGTTCCAATTGGAAAGGAGGAGGGCCACCGTGAACTTGGGAGGTCGGACAAGGTCATTGAAGTTGATTTGCTGGGTAGTGGGCATCATGGTATCGAGACGGCTGAAGTGCCAGTGAAGAACACTACCTTGCCTCCTGGAGAGGGCACTGAACAGACAACGAAAGGCTCTGCCCTCTCCCCTGAGGTCGTTCAGGACTCGAAGACTTCCTAGACCGCCACTGCGTACGGCACAGACGGAAGGAAGGATGGTATATCCCCGACCCTGGCGAGATGAGGAATGTTAGAAACATAACACAGTGTAAAAGCTGTACAAACCATATATCTAATAAAAACTATAAAAATCGAGTATAACAACCCCCTGCGGAGATGCCAAGTTCGTCCTTGCGTACTCTAGGTCACCGATGGATATCCCGCAACGAGGGCGCAGTTTGTACTCGGCAGGCCCCAACCCACCCGACAACAATTCCTCCATCCTGCCCAGTTTCCTACTTGCTCTAGATGTGGATTCCTAAGTTTTACATAAGCTCCAAGAGCTAAAGGGTAAGCTCCAGAGCTGCCAAGAGAAAGCTGAAGACAGCAAGCGTCTAACTATGGCATCGCCGTTACCTAGTCGTCCGTAAATGCATCAAGCTCATCAGTAATAACCGCCGATAATGAGAAGCTTTCTCTTTTTGCATGTGTCTATATGGACCTTGTGTTATCTTCCCGACCAGAGGACCTTAGCAGGACCCACCCAATTACGCACCTGACAGTTCAGCCCTATGGAGCTCTATTCGCATCCATTGCCTCACATTAGCGGAAGATTAGTCGATCAGACGCACAACCGCTATGTTTCAATATGAGGTGCTGCGGGCGCTATTGATTCCACCCATGCAAGTGCTGGCTTCATGCTCGTCAACGCCACTGAAATTGAAAACGGGTTGATTACTGCGCTTGATTTGAGCCTAGAGAATACCAAAGGCGAGGCGATACGTTAGAATGCATTGAGGGCTTGGAGAGATCACGCGAGCATATGGAGGCGTTGAAGTCGCTGTAGACAAGATCTTAGAGCTCGCAAAAAAGAAGAATTTCAGAGACCATAAGCAAACAAAGTAGAACCTAGTAATAAGTAAACGTAGGTGTTTATTTTGACAGCTGGGAGAGCTAGTCACCAAATATAGAAAAGCACGAAGAGAAAGTGAAACTAAGATTAGGTAGTAAATATAAAAGGACGAATAGCTCATACAAACCGCCTATTCATCTAAATACACTCATATTGTCCAATATACCCAAGTCGACCAACTTACCAAGCACATCGCCCTAAAACACTGTTTGGCCATGTCCTGATGCAGTATTTCCTTCCTTCTTCTAACAACAAAATGGCCAATCCAAACGCACCAGGAAGGAAGAAATACTCCACTGGCACTTCTGCAGTACCCAGCACGCGCTGAAACTCGGGGACATATAGCCAGAAAAATACCATCACAAGTGCAAAGCCCATCGCTGGGAACAGGAGCCAGTTCTTTGTTTCTTTTTTGAATAGAGGCGGATGCTGAAAGATGCTGAGCCTGCGTGTGCGTACCCCGAGCAGGTTAAACCACTGCATCACAACGAGATTGACGAAGTAGATCGAAGATGCGATGGCGAGTTTCGAGGCGACGAAATCAGCATCGAGGTTGTCAGGGAGTGCGCCGTACTGGAACCAGAAAACAGAAAAGTGGATACCCTGGCGCTCGAGATACCAGAAAGCCATGGCAAAGGAGGCGATCGATTCGAGGACTCCGATGAATGCATAGGTTTGCAGCATGAGCTGCCAGTTGACGAGACGGTCCACCTTGGGCTTGCGCGGGCGGCGGAGGAGGACGTCGGCCTCTGGTACCTCGTACGCAAGAACAATCGCTGCAGCGCAGTCTGTGAAGCAGCAGATGATAATCATCAAGAACGAGGACAAGATTTGCGGGAGACCAAAGATGACATTGCCAAAGACGGGCCAGAACTCGGAGAAGGATCCCGCGGGGAGTAGGTAGGCGATGGTCTTTTTGAGGTTATCAAAAACGACGCGGCCGTACTGTACTGCATGAACGATAGCCGAAAAGGATTCAAGCAAAACCATGTCCGCAGCCTCGATTGCTATGTCTGATCCGCTGCCGAGTGCGATTCCGATGTCGGCTGCTTTGAGGGAAGGGGCGTCGTTGACTCCGTCACCAGTCATCCCAACGATTTCGTCACGACTTTGGAATTCCCGCACAATGCGGAGTTTCTGTTCTGGAGTTGTGCGGGCGAACACGATCTCGTCATATCGACAGAGTTGGTCCCATTGGCATTCGTTGAGAGTGATCAGCTCTGGACCGCTGACCACGATTGAAGTTACGGGCTGGGGAGTCAAGTCAAAAGAGCTGTCGATAGATGAGGGTGCGGATACTATATCGCGAGTTAGTGCATTGATAGTCTTTACTGCACCTGGTTGGTTGGTAATAATGCCGCATTCAGCAGCAATAGCCTGTGCAGTCAACGCAAAGTCTCCAGTGACCTGAATAAAGCGTTAGAACCTTGCCCACTAGATTCTTGATGTATAACGCTTACCATAAATATGCGAATACCAGCTCGTCTGAGAATGCCCACGACCGAAGGTATCTCGTCGCGAGGAGGATCGACTATGCCAACAATCCCAACAAAGGTCAAGCCAGACCTAGATTGCTCCATTATCTCGTCTTCAAACTTAGCATCAGCAGGGGTAGAGTGAATTTGCTTATGATCTACAGTCTTGCGAGCGAGTAAGATTACACGTTTGCCCTGAGCAGACCAGCGGTCCTTCGTGCAAGATATGCTAAATCGGGTGACTTCGCCGAGGGGTTTGCTAGCACCATCACGGTCCACGAACATAGAGCATCTATCGATGAGAACATCTGCAGCCCCTTTAATCGTCAGGAGGCTTATAAGGTTAGCATTGTCTGTATTCGGGACACTGATAAACTTACGTGTTATTCTGTCGGAATTCATTCGCCTCGGTGGGTGAGAGAGCTAGATCCAAACCGACCCTATCGGCTAGAGTGAAGGTCCTAATCATATACTTGTTCTTGCTATTGAAGGCGAGCTCGAAAGTTTTAACCCATGATTCTCGGGCTTCTGTAACCGGCCCAAGGGACTCTGAGAAGCGAAGTATAGCCTGATCGGTGGCATCTCCATGTATTTTCCGGTCATGGAGAGGCAGGTGGTACGTAGCTGCATCGAAGTTTCCAGAATTGCACAACCCAGCAATCGAGCGCAATTGGGAGACGGAGTTTTGGCCGTCGTCTGCATTTTTCTGGCGGATCATTTCATCACGGCTACCCTCGACACTCATGTCAAAGGCACCAATGGCAGCTTCGGTGACGTACATTTTGTTCTACAGAGTCTATTAGTTTCATTATGATATTGCTTTAAATATATAGAACCCACCTTCGTCAAAGTACCAGTCTTATCTGAACATATAACAGAAACTGAGCCGAGGGTTTCCACAGTCTTGAGGGACTTGCATAAAATCTTATTTTTTCGCATGATGTTGGCAGTGATTGTCAGACTGGCAGTGACTGCGATTGGCAACCCTTCGGGGATGAAGGCAATGGCGACACTGACGCAGCTCACGATGAGCGCAGGCACTGAGATCCAACCAGGGTGGTTTTTACGAAGATATGCAGCCCTGACAAGGTTAGTCGAGGATTACCATCGTGGATCTGCGAAGACTAACCATACAATAACAAAAGTGACTATCATCGTCACCATTATGGATATAATGACAAAGACAAAGTTGAGAACTTCCTTCTCTAAAGGCGTCATACCAGTCGAAGGTTCGTTGGTTAGCTTTGCAATCCGACCAAAGACTGTCTCGTCGCCTGTGCTAACAACTACACCGAGGCCACTTCCTGATATGCAATGAGTGCCTTGTAGTCCAATGCATCGGGTCTCAAGGAAATTTGGATCGGTGCTGCCAACCGTTCCCGGAAGAGGTGCAGATTCACCTGTATATACATGTCAACTTATGTGTCTTCTTGTACCGCTATTAGACGTACCAGTAAGAATAGACCTATCAAACTTCGCATCCGACGAAACTTCGATGAGTCGCACATCAGCAGGAAGTTTATTGCCGGCCTTGATATACAGAATGTCCCCAGGAACTATATCGCTAGCGAGTACTGTAGCTTGGACGCCGTCCCGCAATATGATGCAGTTATCAGGAAGCATAGTAGTGATTGATGCCATGACCCGCGACGAAGACCAATCTTGCCACGCGTTAAATACAGCCTGAATAACAAAGACAGCGAGAAGGACAATGGCGAGTGCTAGGTTAGCAATAGCCGGTGCCGGTTCTCCGAGCGGTTTCCAAGATACGAAGACGAGAATACCACCAACGAGGAGGATGCCTCCAAATCCCTTGAAAAAGTATCCAAAAATTTGTTTTGTGTAATGGGTTGGTGGCTGAGAGGGGACATTTTTGCCGTACCGGGATATGTTCTTCTTTGCCTGTTCTGCGGAAAGACCTCGAGTCTTCGAGGTTGAAAGACGCTCGAAGATTTCTTCGGGAGAGACTATATGCCAATCGAGGTTCTCAAGTTCTACAATATTGTTAGTTTCTGGGTAATCGCTCGTATTTCGCCGTAATACCTTTTGCGGTGGACTGTTTATGCTTCTTGGCCTTCAAGAGCTCTTGATCAATACTCTCGTCGATTTGAAAAGACCTGCACAGCGTAAGCAATCGGCCAGTAATACTACATAAACACAACCTACACAGCTCGGTATTGAATAGGGAGTGCGTGTGAAGGATCAATTGATCCCCGACGGCTGTGGCTGCTGTGAATCGAGAATTGCGAGTTCGAGCGATGAAGCGCGCGAGGCCTCGAGGCTGATTCCACATCATCTGCGCCCCATTGAATGCGAGGCCCTTCTTTTTCTGGAGGATTCGCCATGTTGGACTTGCGTTTTGAACTCGAAATTTCGATGCACGATATAGGATGAATGAAAAAGGGGGATGGGTGGTATGTTAGAAACAAATATGACGGGAGTTACCCCCTTTGAATGAAAATGATGATGGAATTCTACCATTATGCCTCCTATCATCCCGTCGATATGCGAGGTTTAGAATTGACCTACTGTATACTAGTGCTTTTCAGTGATAGTCATCTTTTGAGCTGAAGTCTTTGGCGCTTCATCTGCGGACTTCTTTTGATAATGGGGCACAGTTCCTAACGTGAGAGATTTTTATCATATGCGGGATTTAGATCTTCTATTGGTTTTTGGATTTTGGCATTATTATATCAGCGGTGGCTTGATGGGTGCGGAGATAGCTGACGTAGAAGGCACAACCAGCGATAAAAGCCTCATATAAGAATGAAGCGACTAAGAATTTGCACAGCCCCTGGGAATCCTTAGCTAGCGAAGTTTAGAGGGGTAACGGAAACTCTTACTCATAATAGCCTTTCGATAAGAAAATAGGTAACAGTGTGATAATCTTTTAACAAATTGTTAAACGTCTTGTCGGTCTGTTGTTCTCCGAAAGGGGTAAATGTGTATCAGGTGACTACTCCTGTCACACCTCACGTGATTGAGCTATTTCAAGAGTGGCTGTTGAACGTATTTCAATGGGATCGATTCGACTACCTATTCTACGGTCGGGATAAGCCCCAATTTATACTGTATCCTCGGGTAATTACTTAGCAGTCTCACAGTAGGTTTCAGGCTGCGGCACCATCTCCATTTACCCCTAACACTCCCCTTGCCAAGGCCTGGAAGCCTACCAATGCGTAGCTGCAGCTGAAGCTACAGTTACTGCCATATCCGCCCTCTCTGGCGATAGATTTCCTCTTCCTCCTGGCGTAGGCAGTGGCCCCGTTCCTAGGCTACTTCCCCCCTGATTCTTCAACTCAGGGTGTAGCTCGAAGCACCGGTCGCGCCGGTGGCCGGGCTTCCCGCAGTGCCAGCACACTCCAGGTGCTCCCCTATTCCCCCCTCCTGTATCCGCCCTATTTGAGCTCTCGTAAACAGGGGCCTCCCCTATTCTTCCTACTTCGTCCGCAAGTAAGCCCGTAAGAGCGTCAAAGGTAGGAGGCACCTCAGCGTGAGTAATCACTGCAACGAGAGTATCAAACCTCTTCGGCAGCCCCTG
The DNA here is from genome assembly GCA_001630595.1 of Pseudogymnoascus sp. BL308. Lineage (NCBI taxonomy): Eukaryota > Fungi > Ascomycota > Leotiomycetes > Thelebolales > Thelebolaceae > Pseudogymnoascus > Pseudogymnoascus sp. BL308. The sequence goes on along the minus strand of LMYD01000450.1, from coordinate 36,079 downwards.
TAGAGCTACTGTAACAAGTAGCTCGTCGCTCACTTCTGCTCCTGATTCTCGTAGCTGTAGAGCTACCCCCCTCACTTTATTCAAATATTCCGGGGTTGTACTCGAGGGCCCCTTTCCTACATCGAAAAGCCGTTGCCACATATTATAACGGGCCATAAACCCAACTTTAGCAAAGACTTCTCCAAGCTTTGCCCATATTGCAATCGGGTCCCGGAGATCTCTTACATATCGCTCAGCTTCTTCGGATAAGTAGAGGAAAATCGTAGCGGCTGCCCGCTCGGCATCGTCGTCGTAATCAGTTTGTGCTTTCGTGCCAGACTCTGGCTTTACTCGTCGTCCGCAAACAACGCTCCATAATCTCTCTCGGATAAGAACCATCTCAATCCTCGACTTCCATAGCGTATAATTCGATGCCCCCTTAAGCATAGGGCAGAGCGATCGTCGGCTCTCAAAATCGTCCATTATAATCGTAGGCCTCGCAAAGCAGGCAGTATCGGTCCTCCCGAAATAATCGTAATAGGCCTCGCAAGGCAGGCAGTATCGGTCCTCCCGAATAGTCGTAATAGGCCTTGCAAAATAGGCAGTATCGGTCCTCCCGAACGGCTCTACAGAATAGAGCTTTACTGAGTCAAACCGTCACGCAACCGGGCTCATAACCTGTTGAACGTATTTCAATGGGATCGATTCGACTACCTATTCTACGGTCGGGATAAGCCCCAATTTATACTGTATCCTCGGGTAATTACTTAGCAGTCTCACAGTAGGTTTCAGGCTGCGGCACCATCTCCATTTACCCCTAACAGTGGCAGACGTGGAACCTTGGCACATCGTGAAGTGGAGGCTCGGGGAATATTGGAATATTGGAATATTGGAATATTGAAATATTCCCCGGGCCTCCACTTCACGAACACCATACAACCGCGACAGAAGCGTACCTTTTCAACAGCTTCATAGCTGTCACATCGTTAAATGGGTAAAAAGTATGTGGACGTTGATTTATAAGTTAAAGCTAGGCTATCCAAAGGAAGCAGGCTCGTTAAGTCAACTAACCAGCCTCAATACTCTATCCATCTCACATGCCGCAGATTTTGGCATCAATCTGCGTTGCCTGCCCATCGATCCTACCTAACTGAACCGCCTGGTTGTTCGTAAGCACATCCATGGCTTCCTGTGCGATGTTGAATCCGGCATCAGTGTGGTCGATGGCGAGCACATTGATGCTCCTGCCCTTGTAGTCGAGCCTCCAGCAGGTGCCGCAGTTGGCCGAGTTCCAGCCCTTAACGGCCTGCGCACCGCCAATAAACGGGAAAGTGGGGATGTCGCCTTGCGTGTTCCAGTGCTTGCGGGTGATGAGACCGTTTTCGCCATCAGAGCAGGAGACTGCGGTGAGGGAGCGCGCTCGATTGTCATAGCCAGGGTCGTAGGAGACTAGCGACCACCGATATTTGTTAGAAGGCTTTCGTCTTGGTAAAATAACCTTTTTGATGGAGGCTGTCCTGTATTTGAACCTAAGTACTTACCAGTTATGGCTGACACAACAGATGCGAGGGCTGTGAGGCTCAGTATCTGGGAAAGATGCATAATGGAGATAGAGTTAAGTTTGGACTTCTGTAGAAATAGATATTATGGGCGTTGTGGTGCTGTCGTATAGCTTGAATGTTGGCTCAACAACTACCTTTATAACCCAGGGTTAAACTCCGTTTTATACTTTTTCTAACCAACTTATAAATAAATAGAATAAATAGAATAAATAGCAATATATTTAATATGATGTAATATATACAAAGCCTACTAATTATAGCGTTACGTGGTTGCTAAATCGATACGATATGTCTTAAAACGAGTTGAACTTGTGATGGAGCAGTGCGTGGCCAGCTCGGGTGAGACACCTTATGCTGCATTTGTACTGCCGTGAGATTCCGCGTGTAAAATACCGAGATCTTCGCCTCGATGTAAGGCATTGTTAGCACTACTGTGAGACAGTCCTCGTATATCTCATCCCAGCTGACCCATACAATATAGCACCCAACCAGAGCTTCTAAAAGAAATATCCTGCATGCAATTCCTCTGCCACTCGTATGCTATACTTCCAAATACTACCGACTTACGTCGGCAATGTGCATCTGATCGATTTGAATACGAGATAGAGGACCCCTGTCTTCTGCCTCGACATTTTCAACCCCAACCACAACGGCTGGAAGACAGTATCTGCAATGCAAATAGCGAGCTACGCCTTAATACCCCGCTCATACCAAACCTAATACATACCTATAATAAGCACCTGCAACCGACGAGCAAATGAAGTACACTCGTCCGGAAACACGAATGCACGTGAGTTCCAGTATTCGGACACCAATGTCCAAATACCCAATGCACATCCAGCTGCTATGGCTGTAGTTGTCGCGATTGGGTCCATGCGAGTGTAATCTTCGGAAGTTTATGCAGGTAACCACAGGTTCAGGCACAATTATCTCTTTGGAGCCTCATGTTGTACGGGCAGAACTGGGCACAAACCGAGGGCAAGTAAGCCTAGCATAGTATACAACAGTAAAAAAATTGATTAATTGAATCTATAGTAATTATCAAACCAATACTGCTACTTTTAGGCTTCCGTGAGACCGAGGTTTGAGCTTTGGTGTGCGTAATCCACCGCCTGGATGGGGAAAAAGGCATGATCGAAAAAGGAAATGAGCAGGGTCGCCACTCTTTCTCAAATTACACTGGGAATCTGACTACCTATTCGCCAGTTAGTAGACGTTGACGGTGAAGGCGGAGTTGTAGCCTCACAATGTTCAACAAGCTTTTGTCAACTTGTCTCTCTCTCACGCCTCTATCCATCCACTCAGGCTTTGGGCCGTAGCCATAGTAGGTCAGATACTGTCATCCAGCAATTGTTTGTGCAACTCTAATACCGGGAGCACTGTGAATCGCAGTCGGAAAGCGGTAGTATCGTAAAATTGCTTACCTCTATAAACCCTTCTGTGGAGTCGACAAGACGACGCGACCCATGGCCTGGGCAGTGGTAACAATTCCATACCACTCATCAAAGAGCAGTCACTGTTTCCTCGATTTAATAAATTATAGCTAGATGACCAGAGAATGCCTGAGAAGGAATCACATGTGAACATATTCAACCACGGTCCTTGGTCAAACTCTCCATTGATAACGGGATATCGACCTTTCGCTCCCACGCTACCACCTTCGGTCTAACGCTTTAAGGTTCCGAGCAATTTACTGACCATATCCATTACCTAAGGTTCCATCAAGAGGTATAATCTTCGCCGAGAAGACGGGCAAGACATTTCTCCTTTTCAAAGTTACATCAGGACAGCTTGAGCAATGGGTAACGGAGCGCCACCTCCACTACCCCACAAACGCCACTACCCCGCAACTCCACGACCCCATAACGCCACAACCCCGTAGTATATGTTACAACAGTCTCCATATCTTAGGTCCACTGCAAGTTCCGAGGTTATTTTACATTGGCTACTTCAAATTAAAGGCTTGCAAATGCTAGGGATTTCTGCGCTTTCCGTTGCGGAGAATAGTATTTCAAGGTAGTGATACGTTAGCGTTGGCCAAGTAATATAGCAAATATCCACCTTACCTTGGAGACTATGAATTGGCTAAGATTAAAGCGTCTTAAGATTATTATGTTACATTTGTACTGTGAAGCATATTCCTCAGCACAGTTAACTAGAGTGGCATTGAGCCAAGGCGGGCGTAAGCTTTACCCCAACTTTTCTGATATACCCCATATGAAATCCTTGTCCGTGCCGCTATGTTAATGTGATTGGCACTGTGCATATAAGATTCAAATTTGCTCGCCATAAATCCTTCCTAGTATTGCAAGTGACCATCATCACATCTGGTCTTCACTTTACAATTAGCAAAATATGGCGACGGTCGACCCCCAGAATGTTATTCGTGACAGCGAGGAAAAGACAGACTTTGCTCACATCGGTGACCTGGTGGAACATGGCGTGGAGCGTGCAGTGGATGAAGAGTTTCGAAAAAAGGAGAAGAAATTAGTTCGGAAGTTGGACATGACTCTAATGCCAATGGTGTGGACATTATACCTATTCAACTACTTGGATCGCAACAACATCGCGTAAGTCCATCGGTTGCTGGTGTAGTTAGTCAAAATTGTCATCTAACAAATAAACAATAGCCAAGCCAAGCTGAACTCTTTCGAAAAAGATCTGGGACTTAAAGGCAGCGACTTTAATACGGCCGTCTCAATCCTCAACGTAGGGTTCGACTTCCCACATCCTGAATCCATTATATTTGCCACTAATGATACCGTGACAGATATATGGTTATGCAACTCCCAAGCAACATGATTTTGACCCGCGTGCGGCCTTCACTCTACCTTCCATTCTGGGTCTGCATTTGGTCTTGCATTTCCGCAGCGACAGCTGCAACAAAATCGTACCAGGGCCTAATTGTTATTCGGTTCTTCTTAGGAATTGCCGAAGCTCCTTTTTTCCCAGGGGCTTTCTATCTCCTTTCTTGCTGGTATACCAAAAAGGAGCTTGCGCTCCGTACAGCCATTCTTTACTCTGGGCTCGTTCTAGCCACGGCATTTTCAGGCCTCCTGGCTGCGGGAGTCTTTGCTGGTCTCGATGACGCCCGTGGCATTTCAGGTTGGCGCTGGCTCTTCATCATTGAGGGTGCCGCTAGTTTTCTTGCTGGATTCATTGCCATTGTGCTTCTTCCTGACTTCCCTGCATCATTGACTGGATCTGCAACCTGGCTTCTCACCGCAGATGAACGCCAAGTTGCCATTGAACGCATTGAAAGAGAGAGAGTCTCCAATCAAGAGTCAGATCATTCAATCTGGTACGGGTTGAAGCTTGCAGCAATGGATTTTCGTGTTTGGGTATTTGTAAGTCAACACACGAGTTGATCTCTTCTTGAACTCGTCGCTAATAATAATAAACCACCAGGCCTTCATACTATGCAGCAACCACACTGCCTACGGGTTCAACAATTTCTACCCCACTATTGTCAAAGGCTTCAATCTCGAGTCTAATACCGTAACTCTCCTCCTAACCGCGCCGCCCTACCTCGTCGGCGCCATCATTTCCTTCTTCGTCGCCTTCTCTAGCGACCGCAACAACGAACGCGGCTACCACATCGCGGTACCCATGGGCGTGGCCATGCTCGGTTTCATCATTTCCGTTGCAACACTGAATACTCCGGCACGCTACGCCGCTTCCTTCCTGTACATTTCCGGGTGCTTTGCCGCAAACTCGCTCGTGTACATGTGGTGCGTCGGCGCTCAGTCAGACGCCGGAGAAGAGAGCTTGTGCGACGGCTATCATTAACATTATGGGACAGTTTGGAAATATATGGAGTCCGTACTTCTTCGAGCCTGAAGAATCGCCGAGGTATCTCATGGCGATGTGTCTCATGATGGCGTTTTTGGCTGTGAGTGTTGTGGGCTGCGCTGCTATGAAATTCACGCTTAAAAGGGACAATGAGAAGCTGAAGAGGAGCTTCGAGGGCACTGGCAGAGAGCCGAATTTGTATCAGCTCTAGATAGTGGGGGTTTGGTATATCTAAGAACTGTAAAAGTGATTGACTATACCAAGCTTTTATACATACCTGTTGAAATTCAGCTGTGATTTGATAATGCTGAGGACTTTGGAGAAGTTGGCGTGAATGTAACGGGTTCGACTATAAACTAAGTTTATGAAGCCACCAAAACTTAGTTTGAGGTTGGTTAAAAAGGCCGATTCTGTCAGGCGGCTAAAGAGGCTCGTGGAGTATGAGAAGCATCATAAATAACGTTCGTGTAGTCACTTTTACACAGACATAGTTTCCAGGCAAAGTATCCCTTCGACCTGTTACATCCTTTCCCCTGACATATATTCCGAAATTCTGGAAAGAGCTTCCTTTTGTTATTTTTACAGCAAAACTGACAACATGTAGATATTGAACAATACGATTGAAATTTGATAATACTATAAATAATTATAGACAATTTTGCACCATTAAACATAGGGTTCATAGTTTGGCTTAATGTTGACGTCTGCAATTCGCAATGCTCCACCTAAATCGGTGATTCCATAGAGGAATGCCCGTACTTTCCAATAATTAACATCCTTACTTTGGTGTGTAGAGGCGTTATTCCGGGACCTGATCGGCTTGTTTTTGATTTTCATGTTGTATTCATTGTTATGCTCTTGACCTGATAGTCACAACGGTGAGCATAGTATAACAAGCACGAAATAGGGGGATGACAAACCTCGAGAAACTCCTCGATACCCAAAGTAGAGCCCTAAATGCGATAAATTGTTAGTTCAAACATCTATTACTGCGTGTACTCGGCTTACCTCTCGGCCCATGCCGCTTTCTTTGACTCCACCAAATGGCGATGCCACGTCGCTGATGAGACTGGTGTTGATCCCAACCTATATCTAGTTGTAAGTTTTTGTTCCGCTAGGTTTCAAAAGACCCATTTACCATTCCAACCTCGATCGCCTCAGCGACTCGCCAAGCCCGCGAGAGGTTCTGAGTGAAAAAATAGCCCGCCAATCCAGCTGCAGTACCATTCGCCATTTGTAGCACCTCTTCTTCAGTCTCAAACAAAAATAAGGGTAGCAACGGCCCAAATGTTTCTTCCTGAGCACACAAAGACTTTATGGGAACATTCATAAGAACTGTGGGTTGGTAGAAGGACTCTCCGAGGTTGCTTGCCAGCTCACCGCCGACAAGCAGCTTTGCCCCGAGCTTTATCGCATTTTTGACGTGTTTATCAACTTTCTGTGCAGCCTGCGGGGAAATCAGAGGACCGTGGGTAGATTTCGGATCGCTCCCATCTCCCAGCGTAAAAGCAGCGACTCTTTTCGCCACGGCTGCTGCAAGTTTGTCGTAGATACCTGCCTGCACGAAAACACGATTTGCACAGACACAAGTCTGGCCTGAAAGTCGAAATTTGCTTGCCAAGATACCTTCTGCGGCCTTATCCAAATCTGCGTCGTCAAACACAATGACAGGTGCGTTGCCCCCGAGCTCTAGACTGACCCGCTTCACAGTTGAAGTGCACTGTGCTGCAAGAAGCTTTCCAACCACCGTGGATCCAGTGAACGAAAATTTTCGGATGGAGGGGTGGGTAGTGAGGATTTTTCCTACATCAATAGTATGCTTCTTCGTCGTGACGATATTTAATGCCCCCGCAGGAACACCCGCTCGTCGGGCCAACTCGGCGAAGGCAAGGGCTGTCAGAGGGGTTTCTGCAGCGGGCTTGACGACGCATGAACAACCTGCAGCAAAAGCCGGTGCGACTTTGCGTGTGATCATTGAGGCGGGGAAGTTCCATGGCGTAATCATACCCACAACGCCGACAGGCTGCTTGATAGTTATAACTCGGTTATCGGCATTCGAAGATTGGATGACCTAAAACTCCTATTAGCATCGTTTCATTAATGTCATTTCGCGGTGTTGCAAACATACAGAGCCTTCAATGCGGCATGCCTCTCCAGTGAGTTCCGGGAGACTCGCTATAGGCTTTGACGTCGCTGGATCTTAAATTCTGTCAGGCTGAAATCCTGGGAACATTAAACACACAAGGAGAATGAGTAACGAAACATCTGGGGATACTTACTTGCGACCTGAAAACTATCCAAACCTTCTGCGGCTATCCACTTATCGTTGACGAAGGCTTGCGAACGCAAGAGCTCCAAATCTAATAACTTCATTTTCAAGTCTGTGCTTGCGTCTTACTGCCTTATTGCAAGTTGCTATAAGTATTGGTAATTGATACGATGTAAAGGTAGCTATGGTAGGTTTTATTTGGCATCTTTCAAAGACCTTAAGAAACGGGCATTATCTAAACTGCCCTACTATTATGTCCACACTTACCCCACCATAAATTATTCTGGGGCAGCCATTATTGATAAAACATAAAAGTTAGCAGTGGAGGTATTTGGGTGGCAAATTGTAGAGTGTCTTGGAGAGACATGCATTCATTTTTGGAGTACTGTGAGTCGGCCACTGCCACTCTACAACATCACATACTAGCTTTCTTACTCCTAGCACTTCTGGTGCGACATTGATGGCTTGCCCCAATACCCCAACATTTCAACATCACCACCAAGGTTGCTGTGGGGTAATAAACCATCGCAAGCAACAGAAGTCCTATGTTTATTGCCCCATAACAGCCGTTTCCCCACACAGAATGTGGGGAAGATGTTATCCCATTTTGAACATTGTTGTGCTTTATTGAAATTGAAACATTAAACCATAATTACACATAATTTTCCCTAAAGCTTTCTTGGCCATATGGCTTGGCCATATGGCATACCTGTGGCTCTCATACCACTTTCCGTCATGTGCGAGCACAACCTCAACCTTCTTACCTAGCAACCCATTGCTCCTTGCCTCCTTTATTTGGTTCATGGCCTTTAACGCTAGCTCGCGATCCGCGTGAATGCACACTACCATTCCATTTTCCTTCCACGTCGCCATATCCGTCTCGCCATCCAAAATGCAAGGGTGATGGCACGCATCGCCGGCGAGGTAGACCCATTCTTCCTCGCCCACCCTTGCAAGGACATTCAAATGCCCGGGAAGATGGCCGGGACTGTCAATGATGTATAGCAGTCCGTCGCCAAAGATATCGACTGCATTGTCAAATGGCCCAAAGGATTGCCACGCATGGTGCGCACCAGGGACAAAGCTGTCTAAGGTTTTTGTTGGCGGAAAGCCGTTCTCTACCGGACGAACATGTTTAGAGAGTTTTCGCTGTACTGGTAGTTCGATAATGCGGTCTGGAGGCAATAGATCGGCTTCGAAGTGCGAGGCGGAGTGGTAGTTCATGCCATTCTGAAGAATGTGGCGCGTACCGTACCCGACAATAAACTGTGCGTTGGTAAAGTCGCTGGGTGTTCCAACATGGTCATAGTGTACGTGACTCAGAATCACGGCATCGATTTCCGACGGCTCTAAATCACCCCGCCGTAAGGACCCGCTGACATCAGAACTGGTATCGATTGGGACGCGGGTCTCCAAGTGAGGCTTAAGGGATTTGGGATAGGCGGTCAAGTCTTTTAGCATCCCAAGATCAAACACAAGGCGCTTGCCAGAGCGTGGATGGAAGAGTAGAAATGACATAGAGGGAATGAGCTTTCGCACAGTTGTATCATGTTGGTCTGCGCAGAAAAAATGTTCGGGAAGTGTGAGGCCACCAGAAGGAAGAACGGAGACCTCGACATATGACCCAGAATCATGAGCATTCGAGGATTGAGTATCGCCCATTTTATTCACAGCGGACTCAAAATAAGTGACGCCCGGCGATTCCTTTTCGGTGAGACATGGGCGGGCAGACAGTATGACTATGGTGGAGTTCTGTACTCGAGGATGTAGTGTTCTCGCAACAAATAATCCCACATAGAAGCTTCATATTCTTAATATCCTTAATGTCCGAGCTGCACGTTATGTGGTTTGTCAGAGCACTGTAGTAATTGAGTCTGATTTTAGGTATTACTGTAGATCCAAGTTGGGGTAGTTGCGGGGGGCCTTGGAGAACCAATTGGGGGTGGGGTAAGCTAACTTAAAAAGGTAATTCGTTGGAGCACTAAGCACTTGGCGCCACTGGTTCGTACAAGGGGGCTTTTGTCAACATTTCTATTGGACGTAATTCTTGGGTACATAGATCCACAGCCAATGTTGTATGGGAATCTCCCATAATCATAATCGACAACTTTGCGCACCAGCGCAGAAGGCTTCAATAGTAGAATACAGTATAAGAATAATAAAATCAATTGATCTACTACACTATCTATGGGCCTACGTACTGTACAGTATTTGTAGCGCTCGGGGGCAACCCCAAAACAACATTGACGAGCTGAGGGCTCTGACTTCAACTGCGACCGAACTCGGTGGAAGTCTATGAACCTTTATCATTTAAAAACCCATCTACTCCTGCTCCTGGAAATTTATAACTTTACGAAAGTACTGGATCTTGCCCTCCAAGCCACTTATATATAATCTTCGAGTCCTTGCCCTTGTACTCGTCGACAGTGGATGCCTCCGTGAATGCTTTTAGCATGGGTTCGCCGAGAACTGTCTTCGCGCCCAAGTCGTTTGCAGCCTTGACTCCAAGCTCTAAAACACCCAAACACAACTCAAGTGAAAAGCCTCCCTTGTATCCCTTGCTAGGTGGCGCATTAGGTGTAAGACCCGGGACAGGATTATTGATTTTGGAGTTGAAGCTCATGCCAGAGCTAGCGTTGATGACTTCGTTTAGCTTGCGCGCGTCGAGTCCTCCTCGGATGCCAATGTTCATCACTTCAGCTGTTGCGAGGGCCGTGAGAGAGGACAGGTAATTATTGAGAAGCTTAGTCTGTAGGCCGGCACCGAGGTCGCTATAGTGAAAAATGCCACTTTCTTTGCCAACCAGCTTGCATGTCTCCAGTACACGGGGATAAAGATGATCGGGAGATCCAATCATAAAGGAAAGGGTTCCAGCTTCAGCTCCCATGGCTCCGCCCTGTTTGAATTTGCGTCAGCAATCTGCCATATGGACGTGTATGGTCATGTTTAATGCCAGTAAAAAGGGGGCTTACCGAGCATGGTGCATCGACAAAGTCGCCGTAACCACCAGCTGTTACCCGATTTGCCACTTCACTAGAGACTTTGGCGTCGATTGTGCTCAGCTCTAAAAAGAGAATTTTGCGTCCTGGTTCGGCTGCTAAGAGGCCCGTCTCCGAGTCGAGGAAAACTTGCTGCACATGGAATGCCTTGGGGACTGAAGTCATGATAATATCCTGTGATGCCAGAGTATGGCCCAATCAGCAGGGGATTCTATCACAGTACTAGGACATAACGATGCAGAACTTACAGCATGTTCAGCAACGTCCCTTGGGCTCGACGCTGCCCAGGTATTGTTTTCTCTGCCGTAGTCACTGATGAACTGTTTCGTTGCCTCGGCATTGATGTCGTAGATGATAAGCGTGTTGTTATCAGGAATCTTCTGCCGGATATTCTTCGCCATACCATGGCCCATTTGGCCAAGGCCTAACACACCAGATTAGTCAGTTATAATACTAATATGAATAGATGCACGAATAGCTATGGACTATTCTCAGAAGTAACTAGCCGAATTATGGAAGATGAGTACCTATGAAGCCATAGACTGTAGTTGTGCCAGGCATTTTGATTCCTGTTGATGCCGAGAAGATATTTTTATTTTCTGCTACTGAAGAATTAAGAGGCGCGCTTTTAGTAAATACCAGATGTTTTATATAGTGCCGACTGAGCTCCTTTTATTATATTGACTTGTGGGCATGCGCCTATTACCGTGGAGATATCTCCATGGAAGATCCAACTCTCGCACCGCTTTCTCAACAGCTCTTCGTTAGGCCAAAGTTGGCGACCCCAAAAATTTATAACTACGAGTAACCCCGAAAAAAATGTTAGGTAAATGAAATTGACGTGCCCACATCCTAGAGATAATTCGATCTGCCAACATCATTGAGACTGACCCCAACGCGACCCCACGCCACTTTTTGGCGCTAATGAGGCTTGCCTTGGGGTACCCCAATGCTCACCCTAACTTGTTTAGGGAACTAAAATACAGGAAAGCGTACGAGACCGCATTGGAGAGCATTATATGGGTCAGGATTTGGAGAATCTGTGATTATTTGAAAAGTTGCGACGGTGTTCAATCCGTACAAGCGGGGTCTTCGTCAACCTGTACCTACGCATGCACACAGTAACATTCAAGGTCAAAATATGGCGACCGATTTAAATGGGGAATAGAATTGGAGAAAAAATATCTAGAGTCCTAAATAATGTAAATGTCTGCCTTCATCTAAAGCCATCACATCGTAGCTACACAGATCAATCTTCCAATATCCTCAAACTACAACACACACAACTTCACAACTTCGCAGAAATTCCATATTCAATTTTCTGAATGCTAAATCAAAACTTCAAAATGGCCTCCTCATCCCGCACCGATAACCAGAAGGCCCTCTGAGGTCGGCATGCCAATCCGCCGCGCCGTCCTCGGCGATGCATACGTCGACAATGCGCTCAAGAATGGCAGCACCGAATTCGCTAAGGCCATGCAAGAGTTCACCACTGCCTTTTGCTGGGGTGCCGTCTGGGACCGACCTGGACTCGACCGCAAGCAGCGTTCTTTGATCAACCTCTCCATGCTCGCTGCAATGGGCAAGATTCACGAGCTCGCGGTGCACGTTCGTGGCGCCGTCAACAATGGTGTTTCCGCAACCGAGATTCGTGAGGTGTTCGTCCAGATCTGCATCTACATGGGCGTGCCGGCTGGTATGGAGGCATTCAAGGCGGGCGAGAAGGTTCTGGTTGATATGGCAGCTGAGGGAGCTAAGATTTTGCCATAGACTGATGTATAGAAACCATCACCAGCACGTTTAAATAGACGTCAAATCAAGAGTAGTAAATTTATGTTTATACTCACAGCGAGTCAATACTTAAATTATTTGCCACACTTACGAGCGATTCCAAGAAACATAGCAGGATACTTATTATGTTAGATGCGCCTTGTGTGCTTCTGGGACTGCTGTACTTTACCTGTACTTTACTTTAACCTTTTACTATAAGATGCTAGCACCTCAGACCATGTTTGGAATACCGAGAGAAGACTTAAAAATATGATACCGACGAGGATAAACCCGGGCGTATCCACACTTTCCTTACATGTTAGCTTATGTGCCTTATTCAATATCATTGCTTCTGTAGGGCGGTCATAGTCCAAAAACCGTGCATGGATTAAAGTTTTCAATTAATTATTACCTCGCGGCATGGAGCCTTAATACGTGGGCCATCTTTGGTTGAATTTGCCATACTATCATTTCCACGGTATCGAGCAATCTTGCCCAGCCTCGCAAAACAGCAACAGGGAGATTTTGACTAATAGCATGAGGATCCTCGCTCCCAGAAGCATTCAATACTTTGCCGAAGAGTGCTAGGACTTCATTCTCTTCTTCTGACAATTCAGAAGAGTCCTCCATGAGCCGCACCCATTTTGAGAGTAGTAGCGCGCATTCAAAGTAGCAGAGAGAATGCTGAACGCTCCACATCCAGAAGCTGGTCTTAGACACAATTTTGAAGCCAAGATGGACAGGTTTTCTCAGTGCCAGACATGCCTGTAAAGCCGCACGAGTTGTTTGTGGATCCCGTAGAGGTATTTCGAAGAGATTGATTTTGGCTTCAATGTCCTCAGGTGAATCACAAAAGCTAAAAGCTCGGCGGATCTGAGAAAAGTCGGCAGCAAGGCGTATATATGCAACTCTCAAGATAGCGGTACCGTTGAATAATATAGGCCCGCATGGGTGATCAGGGCTTAAAGACGAATCAGGCTCGCTTTCCCACATCGTTTGCCACCTCCTTAGCGCTCGGATGTACTTTTGGCGTAGTTCAAGGAAGCCGTAGTCATTGCTGGAACATGACTGTCGAAAGAGGATGATTTTCTGAAGCAGCGTTGAGATTATAACGTGGCATCCAAATATTCCAATATTAGATGGCGTTGGTAGAGCCTCGTCACCTAACCTTCGTACAATCTCTTGCGCTGTGAGCCATTCTTGCGGCTGTAATTTCGCAGTGGCAATCTGCCACTCTGCTTCGGTTCCAGCCCGCCATTGAACTTCGTGAAAGGGCATGCCATATTGATCCTCGAGAAGAAGAGGAGACGGAATATCATAAGCAACCTGCATCAGGTTGAACAGTGTAAACAGGCAGAATGTGGTTCTTAAATAATGTCAGCATTATGAGTTATCCTTTTCAAATCATCTTGTATGACGCACCTTTTCATAGATTCTAGAGCACGCCATTCTACCCAGCCCATATCAGTTTGTGGAGGCCTTTTTCCCATCTCGGACCACTCTTGCCGCAACAGCAAGGTAAGTCCGCCCCTAAGCTGTAGACCGATGCGAAGATCTTCAATTTTGCCACTCCATACTGCAAAGGCGATAAGCAGCATTAAAGTCTGTAGCGCCCAAAGACCTGTGTCAATAGGCTTCATCATGGCCACAGCTGATTGATGTAGACTACGCGCAACATCGCGCTCTAAGCTGTATATTGCACCATTTGCGCAGATGGCAAGGACCAGCGGCACAGCAGCTTCTTCGGGCATCCAGGTTGATTCGTGAATAAAAGGCATGTGGCGGTGAAATGTTTTAAAATATCTCTGAATGAACTGCGATAAAGCCATTCGTGGTGGTAGGATGTACGCGCTAAATTTGTTAACCTCCGATTGCATCCTCTGTCGGTGATCTTCTGAGATTGAGAATACTCGAGCATGCATTAGCATGGTAGATGTGCTTCCTGTTTCTTCGGGCGGCGAAGGCGAGCCTGGCCTTGAGAGTACAGATGTGCCTTGCTCCTCTCGCTGCACCTGCGGTACACTAGCTAAGGACAAGTTGAGATCGGAATCATTGAAAGTCGCAGGGAGAGTGTCAAGCCAGTCAAGATCGTAGGGAAACAGGTCATTTTGGGCTAGGGGAATATTATCTGAGTTTGAACCAGGCCACTGTGACGGACCACCAGTCCATAACCCGGTTGAAGGAGGCAGTCGAGGGGATTGCTCTCCATTCGTAATTACCTGCCCCATTAGATGGGTATTCTGTATTGCTTGCATTAATATGACCGTCGGAATAGTTATCAGCAAAGTGAGAGGAATCTTACTTACTGGGGAGGGGATACTATTAAAATGCGTGCCATTGGTTTGAGGTGATGGATTTTGGTAAGGAACTGGTGGCAAAGGCAGTTGCTCTACGGGCTGAGCTGGGAACTTGCTCTGCAAGCAGGAAGATCGTAGATTCTTGCCACGCCCATGAGGCCTATGATCATGATCCTTTCTCTCATGTCTCTTAAGCAAATCCTGGCGAGAGAAAACCAGGCCACACTGAGGACATTCAAACGGCTTCTCTTTGGTGTCTACAATGCACAAGCACTAGTCAGCACGACACGAATGCGAGGAGACAACAGTCCTTACGAGTACGCTCATGCCGCACGAGGTGCTCTGAGCGAGCGAATTCTCTCGTACAATGCGAGCAGCGGTGCGGAGAAGCTTGCGACTGGACCATTGTAGAGATACTTTACCCTGTCGGACTCGCGTGAAAGTTGGGGATGGCAACCCCGCATTCTGCTTTACCGATGTCTCCCGGTGATCCTGAGGCCTACATTGATCTGCATCCACTACGGCAAGGTACTGTGCCAATTTCTACTGAACTAGTACAGTTCATGGGGTATTGTATTGGGAATGACTTGAGGATGTGGGGATTTACACACAAAAATCGTATGAGAATCCCCGGCCACTGCAATCAATCTCTTGGCAGCAGCCGACAGAAATATCACAGAATACAGTATATAGCGATATAATAGGGTTAATTGAATTATCTAACTATCTCAACGTTCTACGTAGCTTTATAGGTGGTTCCTGGGGAGTGGTCGAAATCTTGAGTTTGGCTACCCACGGCAGTGGGTCACCAAACCAACTTACGGCCAAGCAGACCAATGGATAACACTTGGGAAACGGTCCCCTAGCAAGTCCGAGGATATCCCAGAAATATCCAGCATATTGGTCGGAGGAACACGCTGAACACTACCTTGGGAGACGTAAATATGGAAGAGAGTAGCGTATAAAAATGCTATTGTACACTACTGACTTCTTCTACTAAACCTTACACTTACGACCGCCGTCTCAAAAGGTGAAGCTAACGTCGCCAAAGCAAAAACGTGGACACGGAGCTGCATCGCTACCGTCAAGTTAGAGAGCTCACAATCTAGATCGAAGCCCTAACCTACGATAGTAGACGGGTTGCTTAGAGCGGGACGTTTTAATTACCGTGCCAGACGGGATGTCGATTGATGCCGAGCTGTCCACTACGGCGACCAAGCCACCCTCCAATCTGTGGCCGATCCGTGGCAACCGGTTGGTGAGTCCGGCACTTGAGGAGAAAACGTCCAGATTATTTTTGGTTGGTGGGAAAAGAAGGAAAACCTTCTTACACCGGCTGTAGCACACGGATACCCCGGCCCGCCCCAGATTGTGGTGAAGGTCCAGAAAGGAGCCACAGGGGGTAACGTTTACCCCAACCTCTATGACATTGTCACAGATGAAATGTTTGGTTTTAAGGTCTTCTGGCACGTATAACAGGACACCCTTGATCCAGACGTTCAGTAAGTGGCAAAGCGGATCTTTGTTGGTGTACAAAGCAGGCATTTTGGTATTCACTTCTCTCCCTGAGGTGGCTTAGTATATTGCCGTTAACGCAGTATCTGCTATAATCTTCTTTTCTGCTGTACTGAGCGCTCCGACTCTATGCATTTGCTCTCTATTCTGATATGATTGGAAACGTGGCGAATAGCTGGGAAATCGGGTATAATCTATCGCATGCGCGCCAAGAAATATATCGTTGAAATCAATTTATCCACAGCACCATCCTCTACGTTCACCGACAATACAGACCTCATGACCAAATCACCGAATTCACAGTAATGATGATCAATGGTAATATTACTCTACAGAGGTTCTTTTTTTTTTTTGGATTTATTATTTCCTTCTTGCGGCAACAGTAATGGCATCATTTTATTCACATACTGGCTCCTATATTCCCTGTGGTTTTCACCGTATCACCCAATTATTACAATTGTCCCATAAGGTCATAAATAGTAAAGGAAATCCTCTCTCTTATCAGTCTCATTTATAAAGCCAAGATCTTAGGGTTAATGCCAACTCGATCATAAATCCGTGTATATTTCCATTCAACGCCGCCTCCAAGGCTTCATCGCGACATCATTCTTCTAGGCTTGCGGCCCGGCGACCCCCACTTCAGCGTTTAGGGTTATTTAGCGGCTTCTTGTTACCTATAACGCCGGCATCTCTCGATCTGTGCCGGCTCATATTAAGTGGCTAACTTTCCTTAGACAGGGCTGTGTTTACGTACTGCCCGCCGAGTCGTTCTAGCCTTCGCCCGTCATCCATTTTTCTTTTGACATTATTATGGAGTACAGTATTCCGGCAATAGTTGTGGCTCGGCGAGGTCATTATCCCGCTTGGCAGAATACCAGCTGTTTCAAAACTGGAGTTTAGGGCGTTATAGTTTACTATATATACCTTGATCCTCCCCCCCAAAAGCGAGATCTGAGATCTACAGTATCCATAGCTGAATCTAAAAATCACTATCAATTCTAGCAATCATGAAGATCGCTCTCCCAGTTCTCGCCGGCGCTGCCGTTTTCACCGATGTCGTCTCTGCCCACTGTATGACACCCCCATTACCCTCTCTCCACGATCTCCATCCATTCTAACATACCCCAGACCGCTGGACCTCTCTCGTCCTGAACGGTCAGGTCACCCAGCCATACGAATATGTCCGTCAGAACACCAACCACAACTCCCCCGTCACCGACGTCCAGTCCAATGACTTCCGCTGCAACGTTGGAGGTCTCAGCTCCGGATCCTCTACCAAGACCGCAACTGTCAACGCCGGCGACACTGTCGGCATGGCTCTCGACCAGGAAACCTACCACCCTGGCCCAACCAGCATCTACCTCTCAAAGGCCCCAAGCAGCGCCGCCAGCTACGACGGCTCCGGACCTTGGTTCAAGATTTCCGAGATCGGCGCTCAAATCGGCGCTGGATCTATCACATTCCAGAACGTCGCTTCTCACACCTTCAAGATCCCAAGTAGCACCCGTAAGCATCTCCTCAAACAACACCGTGTATACCACATTATCTGACTCCAACAGCCCCTGGAGAGTACCTGCTCCGTGCTGAGCATATCGGTCTCCACGGTGCCAGTAGCCCCGGTGGTGCCCAGTTCTACATCTCGTGCGCGCAGATCAAGATCAACGGCAGCGGTAGTGGCAGCCCAGGCCCAACAATTCAGATCCCAGGAAGCATCCAAGCCTCCGATCCAGGCGTCCAAATCGGCATCTACTATCCCATCCCGACCTCATACGACGTCCCTGGCCCATCCGTCTGGCAGGGTTAAGTGTGGAGATTGTTGCGGCCGGCAGAAAGCTAAGAAGTCCAGTTATATATAAGATGAATAGCTTATCGGTTGCTACTGTAGATAGTTTCGGCAGTTCATTTCTGTAGACGATGGAGGAGAGTTTTTGGGATTCTATTTATTCACTTAACGAATTATTATCTCCGGATGGGTTTGATTGAGACTGTAGTTTAATTACCTGTCAAGTCCCTCCCCCCCTCAGAAATCTTCCTAATAGTTCTCGTTGTTTTGTAACAGTACTAGAGTTCGGTATACGGTTTGTCCGTAGCTCAGAGATTCTCGTTGCAATGGCAAAAGTATAAGGGCAGCCTGTCCTCCAATCGGTGACACATTAGCCTTAACAAGTAACACTTTTATACAATCACTAATCAGTGCGGTTAATCCTGTGCCGCCCCCTGTCAACTTTCTCTAGTTCAGCGTTGTGCCATTCAAACTCCTTAACGCAGGCGCTGAAGCGGCGCATATTTTGCCTTCCCATGGCGATAACACTCTCAATATCAGGTGGTAGAAGTAGACGAAATGCCGGAATTGTAGTCGCGACCATAAGGATAATAACCATAGTAAATGTCCTAATTTAAGAATCTTGATTAGCTTGTAGCCCGCTAAAGACGTCGGAAGGCAACAAACTTACGCCATTCCCGTTGCAAATAGGTTGGTTAAGCAGTTTGCTGGTTCAGTGAAAAAGGTCTTTACAAACCCGGTGCAGCCGACTAGACACTCCCTGCATGAATCTAGCACTACGATCTTGCTAGGATGAAGGTCGATTTGGTGCGGATTAAGCAGCACGTTTTCTAACAGAGGGCGATTTATGATGTATAGCCCTGCGAAATATCGACCCCTGAGCCGTGCTACATTCCACAAATGATTTGAGAAGCGGGTCCGGTCTATGGTGTCTGTCGATGTTGATTTCCCGGGAGTTATTTGCGGCCAGAAATCAGTAGGATCGGTTGACAGCAGAAACGGAGGTAGACCTTTGTGTAGAGCTTCGTGATGGGATCGTAGCTCACAGGCTATCCTATGCAGCCTCGTAATGTAAGCTGTATGGTTTTCCTTTCGCCGTACTTCATGTGGATCGTATAAGACTGCAGTGGCTCGGTTGATAAAGCGCCGAATTGCTGAACTGGTGCTGACCTGAAAGGCGGTGAAATTATCGTAAGGTCTTGAGTCTAGAAGAGAACCTGACATGTGAGGTTTGTCAAGGCCTGTATCATAGTCCATCTCGGAGTCAGTTTCATCTGGAGATGGGTAGGGGACAGTATCTTCAAAGAGAGTCATCCCCGACGGCGGTGTGAGAGAGAATTCCGATGCAAAATCGCTCTCATTGACATACACGACCCAAAAGAGGCGTCGAAAGGGGTCAGTGAACTCAGGATACTCCTTGTGGATGAGGGTTTCCCTACACAATATTCGTTAAAAATGCTGGTTAAGACCCAAAAACATACTGTTGCGTACCTTCTTGCGATTACCTTGCATTTTCTCGCGGCAACGTGTATATTATGATCAGAGTCAATCGCTCGGCCCTTCGCTCCTAGATATATACTTTCAAGACCTTAGAGTCAGCTATTTCCTACTTCAACGTGCAGTAGTTGCGTCGCGAGGTATCATTGATTGACAACCCTCTCTCTATGATATTCATACCTTGCAAGTGTAAAGCACTGTGCTGCTTCGAGACTGTCTTCCAGCGAGACAGATCCGAGGAGTAGCTGAGCTTTTCCCCAAAGCCTGTCTTCTAGGCTATCACCGAACTCTACAACTGCTTGATTGTCCTTTGCCGAATTATCTTGTCCCCTCTCCCACAAATCTTGAGAAGAGTTTTGAGGTTGGAGAGAAATCTTGGGAAGCACGACATTTCCAGAGGCTGCGAGGGCTCCAAGACAGAGAACCATCAACAGTACGCAGTATTGCGACGGTCTCTTATCATTTTGCAAACCGTGCTGGTCGACCTCAGAACTGAACGCTGCGTGCAAATTTTTATATACCTGCTCTTTACGAATAATCGGATAGAAAGCATGAATATTAGCAAAGAAAGCACTAATCAGGTTTTCATATTGGGGTAAGATGTCCCAAAAATCAATGGAACTAATCCGAGGCCGATGCCTGAAATATTGAAGGCTTTCATCGTCAAAAATGTGCCACGACGTGATTCCAATATTCGAGCTATGCTGAGGAGGTTCTACCAGAAATATGTCTGCCACATCACATAGCTTTGGGAATGTAGGTTGCCGTTCTGGATTTTCAGTTTCAGGCAGACCCCGTTCTAAGAGTTCTCGAACGATTGGCCAGCGGTAGACATGATCGGCATTAGCTTCATGGGTTACTGGAAGCGTTAGCAGATTATCGTTGTGACCAGGTTCGAAGATGCTAGGCTGATCTAAAGCTCATTGTTAGCAAGCTTCCATATCAACTGACTTGTGTTGAATGAGGCAGACCTGGATCTACCGCAGTGTCCGCCGCAGAAAATTGCGACGATGAGAGGAGACGGTCTTCTAGACGTTGGATTCGTTCCAAAACGACACGTGTTCCAGCATCAATTTTGGAGTATTGCGAGTCGAGATATACACACTCCACATTAAGATCAATACAGAGACTGCATTTTGGCACTCTAGCATCACACCTTATTTTGCGACCCCTGCACGTTGAACAAGCTTGTGCCACTCTGCGACGAGGTGGATCACGAGTTGTTTGGTCCATTCTAAGCCCCTATATGGACAGTGTTCCGCATAGTAACTAACTAGAAATAAAGGAAAAGGGTTGGAGTTGCTGCACCATGATATGACACTAGCATCACCTAGCCTCAACCTGTGTGGGGTACCGAAATTTTACACGTGGTCGTGACTGTATGAAAACGGTGGGGAAAGAGGACGTGCACTGTGTCTTGAGTACCACCAAGTCGGGCATTGGGCCCAAATCCTTCAGTTATTCAGGGGGATTGGGCAGACTCCCCAAAGAACGTAAATACTACATAAGATCTGTTGGTAATGTAATAATTCAACTGATTTATATATTCCATATGGTGTAATGCATTTATTGTGTCCTGGCTCCGACTGCCGAAGAGAGGTATTACGGTTGCAGGAGACTCCACACGATTTTGGCTGTGGATCTTCGTGCTCGAGACGAATCTCAACTTGGGGCCTCTTTGTTTCAAAATAAAATAAAAATAAGACAGATTGACAACTATAATACACTCGGTGCATCCAAGTTTCTAATAAGGTAGGGAAATATCATATGAGGTTAGAGCGCTTGCTTCGCTCACTTGGCAAGTTTAGTCACTAAAAATTGTCAGCACTAGCAGAACGGAACAGGAGGCTTCTGGCAGAACGGGACAGGCAGTAAAGTATATATAATGAATGCATTTATTCATTTGGTACGGTATTTATCTGTCCGTAGATTAGACCTTTTTGTTGTCTAAGTCCTCCACTTGAGCTATTTCGACCTCCGACTTTACAACAGTGATCACCTCAGCCTCCTCACCATCGAAGATGACAGCAATCTCCTCCAGTGCTCTCCCCTTAGTTTCAACAAACCATCCGTATGCAATGAAACTCTCAATAGCCAGAATTACAACGTAGACGATGTAATACTTCCACTGAATATTTGCCAATCCAATCGGATTAACGTACTGATTGACAAACACCGCCACTTTTGTGGTGAAGACGTAAGTTGCCATACCCTTTGCACGGACCGAATAAGGGAGGATTTCGACTGAGTATGCCACTGGTAGAGGCGAGAAAGCAATACAATAGAAGAATTGGAACAGAAAAATGAGTACAAGAACAGCCATAGCGGCACCTTGTGCAGCAGTCTCGGTGTATACAGCGGAGGCGATGGTCCAAGCCGAGAATGTAACAAACATGCCAATCGTAGAAATTCGGAATAGTGGACGACGTCCGATGCGCTCTACTAGCAGAGCAGAAGTAACGGCAATTAGAAAATTCCAAATATTGATTATGCCGTTGATGAGGGACTTTGTAGCTGAGTCGTTGATACCGATGGTCTCTAAAATGCGAGCGAGGTCTCGTACGTACAATGTTAGTTTTGGTAATGAAGATTGCGGTGTAACAAATAGCTTACAGTATGATATTAATCCATTGCCAGACCACTGGGAGAAGGTGCCCATGCACACAACAATAAACATTCGATAACGATTGCCCTTAGTGCTGACCATTGACTTCCAAGTTGTGTTGCCGGACTCTGTGGCATCACTCGTTAGTATGACACAGATCGCGTTGCTGTAAACGAATTAAGGAGACTTACCTTTCTCCTGGTGGATGGCAACACAGATCTCCTCATACTCAAGCTTTACCAATTCAGTCTCCTCTCCATCGCCATGGTAGCGTTTCAACGCCGCCATTGCCTCATCACCTCTGTCATTCGAAATGAGCCATCGTGGGGATTCAGGTAGAAACCAGATGACAGAGAGCTGTATTATGCTGGGAAACATTTGCAGGAGGGAAGGGATTCTCCAAGACCAAGTACTTGGGATAACCCGTGTACCGTACGTGATCCAAGCCGCAGCGATGGCACCTAAGAACCAGCAAGTGTTGCAGATCGCCGTGACAGCGACTCGCTCCTTGGGATGCGACAACTCACTGACTAGACTGGGCGATGCAGTGGTACAGAAAGTAAGACCGAATCCAAGAATGAATCGACTTATGACGAACATGGCGAAAGTGGTACTTTCACACTGAATAATTGCGCCAGCAATCATGATACAGCTCCCAACGGTTATACCCCATCTGCGCCCAAAGCGATCCGCAACCCAAGGGGCAAACGGTGCAGAACACATGGCACCAAGAGCGATGATAGCACTGATCAGTCCAAGTGTTGATCCCCTGGGGTTGCCAAAGAAGTCATCCCAGTAGCTGACAGTCTGGAGAGAATTCATCATGGAGCCATCGTAGCCACTTGTCATGTATGAAACAATGGCCCCCGGAAACAGCAGGGCATATAAGCGTCTTCTTGAAGCGACCTTGTACCAGGGCAGAGAATCTCTTGCCAGTTCAGAAATTCTGGACGGTTCGAAAGCTGCAGTGATGGATGGTGAGCTTCGGGATTCTTTGGCTTGGATGGCCTGCCTTGGGGCTGGCAGTCGTCGGCGGAGGGAGTCCATGATGGTAACTGGCTCGGAAGCTGCGATATGTATAGAGCAATATTAGGGGTGATGAGAGATGGGGCAGGTCTAATGGCAGGTTATTAACGGAATCTAATGGGTATGCCGGATGCTTTTATACTTCGAGGGCGCTTTCCATCATGGTCCCACGCCACGCGGCAGCTTCCAGCTTCGGACGGGAAATCAATGTCATTTGGTATGTAGTTGTTTAGACTTACGAGCTAGATGTAGTCCAATTTTGCATTGACGATCCGGGGGACCCAACTCCATAATGCATGCCCCAGACTAACCCCCGCATTCGGGGAGAACTGTCAAACAGGAAATTCTTGAAGGCTCGCTTTGACCGATTTTGACGGGGGAATTACCCTTAGTTGCCCCGTATCACTTGTGGGTCAAGCTGCGCAGGTTGTGCCTGGAGCCACTAATAAGTTATTAGCGTCGAAATGTCCCACAGCACACGCGATGAACGCGGGACAGCATCAAACAAAGCTCCTTATTCGCTCGGGGCAAAAGTGAAGACTTGCCCCGTTACCAGATGGCTCAACCGCCACTGTCGTTGGAGTCAAGACTTGAACACATATCGATGGCCCGATGTCGCAATGGATTTATTTAAAATGAGGGTATAGCTTCTGTCTAATGGGCTGTTGTCGCCCTTCATTTACGATTGTGAGCTTTACTTTTATACCATTGATCTTTGAACCAATCTACATTGCGTCCATTTCAACCTATTTGGTGTTTTGCACCTTTATATTCTAAAGCCATGTCAAGCGGATTCTTAAGGACAAAGGGCTCGAGTATAGTCGATGCCAATGGAAGTGTCGTGTTACTTCGTGGTGTAATTCTCGCCTTGCAGATTTAAGCTATCGTCAACTGACACTTACTAGACATCACTAGGAGGATGGATGCTCATGGAGAACTTCATGAATGGCTTTCCGGGTCGTGAAATGCAGATCCGACGAGCATTGGGCGAAGTTCTTGGCAAAGAAAAGAGTGAATTCTTTTTTGACAAGTTTTTGGAATACTTCTTCACTGAGAAGGATGCCGAATTTCTGGCGTCGCTGGGCATGAATTCCCTGCGTATACCGTTGAATTATCACCACTTCGAGGACGACATGAACCCAATGGTTATCAAAGAAGAAGGCTTCAATCATGTCGATCGGGTTGTTAAAATTGTATGTGCATCCACAAGAATAAATGCGTCGTCATATCGCTAATTACGGAAATTTTACTCCAGTGCGCCAAGTATAATATCTACACGATTTTAGATCTCCATGCTGCACCTGGCGGCCAGTCTCAGGATTGGCACTGTGATAACCCGACAGGTTACGCTGCGTTCTGGGACCATAAGCATTTTCAAGACCGAGTGATCAACCTTTGGCAATTTATTGCAAAGCGCTATAAGTCAAATACTTGGGTCGCAGGATACAACCTTTTGAACGAGCCCGCTGACCAGCAGTGGTCGCGTCTCTTGGCCTTTTATGATCGTATTATACCGGCTGTGAGGGAAATTGATCCGGAGCACATAATATGGCTCGAAGGCAACACGTAAGTTTGGTTCATTTTGGTTAGACTACCCGAGCCACATATCTTCATCCCCTTCACTATACTGGAATATGATTTTTGCTTCAACTAAGATCTCCCGTCTACTACAGATTCAGCATGGACTTCTCTGGCTTCTCCAAAGTTACCCCCAACACTGTATATGCGGTGCACGACTACTGCGGATTCGGTTTTCCGAATCGAATTGGACGCTATAAAGGTGAACCAGAGCAGGATGTCTACATCCGCAAAATGTATGACCGCAAAGTCGAGTTTATGAAGAAGCACAACGTACCGATTTGGAATGGCGAGTTTGGACCCATTTACGAAAGACAGGAAACGAATTCGGATTGGGAGGAACAGAACGAGGAACGCTACAAGATGCTTGACAAGCAGCTGGCTATTTATACTGCCGAAGCAATTGGTAAATCTTGAATTCTTGTAGGGTCATTCTTTAACCTGCTTCTAACGAAATCATTTTGGCAGCATGGAACATTTGGTCCTACAAAGATATCAATGTAATGGGCATGACGCACCTCTCTCCTGCCTCTGCCTGGATGCGTCTACTCGCCCCCATCCTCGAAAAGAAGCGCAATTTAGCTGTCGACTCCTGGGCCTACGATGATGCACATCTCCAGCCCGGCCTTTTCGGACCTCTTCACCAATGGTTCGCGGACAATGTGACCCCGGAATATAGCAAAAAATATCCTTGGCAGTGGCGCATGCACATGCACGTCTTCCGTGGTATTAGAGGCATCACCATGGCTGAGTACATGATACCAGAGTGGGCCGATTATTTCAAAGACCTGAGTTACGAACAGCTGGACGAACTGGCTGCGAGCTGGAAATTTGAGAATTGTCTCGGACGTCAGCGGCTAAATGATTCGCTGGCTTTATACGCGACTATGAAATCAGATGACGCCAAATTAAAGGGGAAAGTTATTGAGAGCACAGTGGTCGAAGGGCAAGAGGAGGGCGGCGTGTTTGAGTTGAGCCCTAGTGAAAAATTGAAGGCACAGCCGAATGCTGCGGAAGCTGTCGTTGTTCTGTAGTTTAATTATAGAAAAACAGCTCACATAGCTATGTAACTTTTGCCTGGGTGTCTCATTAGTTTTTGCACAGGACGATCCATTTTTCTGCTTGATACATCTGTCTAGTCCTTTGTTAGATGGAGGTGCTGAGCAAAGCCAATTATGTAGTTCATGCGTTGACCTTGGGTGGTTTCAAAGCTAATAAATGAACGGTAAAATATCTCTCTGGTTCCTTTGATGAAATAGTATGTATACTAAATAAGGTACATACCATCGTGCTCTTGAAATACTGTGGGCTTGCTGGAAACTTTAACAACCACTAGAGGTTATAAGATCATAGGTACAAGGTTTCAATTCAAGCGCTTTAATGTATGTATGGTGACTTTCTGTATCCCTAGCATTTCAAAGTCCTTACTTGAACTTGAATACATGGCTTCTCAACATTGTGCAATTCATGAATGTCTCTTCAATGCATATCAAGGAGTTAGGCACCTTGAGGAGAGCATGTAGGACATTGTTGGGATTGGAAATGGACCGAAAATAATTCCTGGGCAATTCTAAAAGGGGCGGAGAATGGTTTGAAGGGGAATACTCAGATAGGAAAGGCTATAATAGAGGCATTTAAAAGAAAAGCCCATAGGCTTCCGGATTTGCCCATAGGCACTCATAATTTTGTATATTGATCGCAGTTGGTATTCTGGCTATCCTGTTGCCTGGGGTAGTACTTGAGTCTGTGCTATAATAGCAGCCCACAGCCGCCACTATAGGTTTGTGACAGTAACATTCTTTGAACTAGAACTAATTATTTCTACATTTTACATTTTAGGATTTTGGCTGAAACTTGTAGTAATTTGGTTTCGATTTTGGTATTTATGGTTTTAAATGACTATTGTCATTCTGTAGGACGGGGGGTTCTATGTCGGGTACCGACAGTTCTGTCGCTGCTACAAATTCCAATGGGAAGGGCGATGTGAGAAGTTGTAAAGGATGATAATAAGCTTGTTTATCGTGTTGAAGATTGTTCTGCGCTCAAATGATATATAAAGACCTGATTGCAGTACAGTAAAATCCTGCCGAATACACATTATCCCAGAAAAGGCGAGTCTGACCTTCCCACCCCTATGGCTTCCATCGAAAGGCTGGATGCTTCCAGTCAAGTTCCTGCACCTCCTTCTGACTAAGACCTGCGAGGATGGAATCGACATCCTTCTTGCTCCTCTGCCGATTATTCGCTTTCATCCAGAAGAGCAAGAGAATGGAAAGCAGGAGGATGGTCGACGAAGTAGCGAGATTGAGGCCATTTCCGATGTGGTAATCGGGGCGGTCGCCCGGCATAAATGACCAGGTGGAAATCAGACCGCCGATGTTGCCAAACATGACATTGGTGCCGATTGCGGCGCCTCTGGCTGTATCGGAGACGACGTTGGCAGCGACTTGGGCGTTGCAGAGGGCGCCGAAGGAGTAGGCGCCGCTGGCGATGAGGAAGGTTGCGCCGTATCTGACCATGGGCTCATTGCTTGCGAGGAACATAATGTAGCCGATCATCATTAGAGGTGCAGACATGATGAAGAAGATGTTTCGACGGTCGAATCTCCAGCTGAAGAAGGGGAGTAGAACTGTGAAGAAGCCGCCGACTACGTAAGGCGGGACGGTGTGGAGTTGTTGAGATACAGTTGATTCATTAGGGTAGATCGTTTTAACAATGGTAGGCGCGAAGAAGGCGAGACCTTGAACGGTGATGTTATTGAGGAGGAAGATGAACGAAGTAGCCAGGGTGACAGGACAGAGGATGCCTCGCATGGTTTTCGTATGATCAATAACGTCCAAAACTTCAGTTGTACCGACTCGCTCTGACTTAACACGGGCGATGGCTAGATCTTTCTCATCCTGGGTCAGCCATCTCGCAGTCTCGGGACGATCAGTCAAAGTAACAAAAGCGATGATTGAAAGGCCACAAGTGATGATGCCTTCGATAGCAAAGATCATCTGCCATGTGTGCAGGCCACCAAAGCTATCAAGTCTCAGGATGGCAGAAGCTAGGAGACCGCCGAAGGCGCCTGCAAGGGGAGCCATGACGATATAGAGAGCTAAGCGGAAAGCCAACTCGCTTCTTCGGTACCATCTAGACAGGTAATAAGCAATGCCAGGCATCATAGCGGCCTCAAAAACCCCGAGTAGGAAACGGACACCACATGCGCTATGGATGTTGGTGACAAAAGCGGTGCAGATGGAACATAATCCAAAGCCGAGCGAGATAGCTGGTATGAACCATCCAGGACCGACCCATTTGCAGGCCATGGTGCCAGGGATCTCAAAGACGATGTAGGAAACATAGAAGATGGAGAGGACGATATTGTAATCGTATCCTACTAGTCCAAGATCATCCTCGAATCCCGCCAGCCTTGCATTGCCTATGATAATTAGTAAGACAATGAGTAGAGATCACAATGGGGTAACACAATACCGATATTTGCGCGATCGATGAAACAGAAGAGGTAGAGGAGAGCAACGGTCGGGACGATGTATAGGTCAATCTTCAAGCGAAGTCTTCTCTCAGCAGCAGGGTCGAACTGTACCAGCGACCGGCCATGACTTTATAGGCGATGAGCTTTTGACTTAAACGGGTGCAACGAAGGAACGAGTGCTCACCTATCAGTTGCTGTTTGGCCTCGCTCGGCGGCATTGCGGAAGGTCTCATCGTGCGCGAAGAGAGGCTGGTCCTTCGTCGAAACCTCTGGAGATTCCTCTACAGGCTTGCGCGACTGCTTTTCTTCGATGTCGTGGGCAGTAACGGCCATCTTGGTTGCAGCTTCTGTGTTGTGTTCTTTATGGTGTTACAGAGCTGCGAGAGAACTGTAAGGTCGAGAAGGAGAATCCCAGAGTGGTGGGACATGGAGCCAGAGCCACGATATAGATATAGATGAGGGATAGGCCGGCAAATGCTTCGGTATGTGTATCGGGAGGTCTAGGTCTGTTAAACCTTTATGCGGGGCGGTACAGAGTGACGTTGAGCTGTCTGCCAAGAGTACTAGAGCACGGCAAATGAGTAGGTGCAGGGGACTAGAGGCAGGGGCCAAGGAGCGGGGAAGCGGGGAAGTTTGACAGTTTGGCCACGGCGACGCCCCAATAGCTTCAATGGCATTAAAAACACATTGATAGTCTTGCTATCACTGTTTGCATTTTAGTAGACCGAGATTGTAGTTTCAAGCATAGCTGGTGCTTCCGGTGTTATTAGCGCGGGCCTGTTCGATAATGAATAGTGTCAACTACACATCTACTGCTTCGTACCTATGCCATATTCCGCCGGATTCGCCATCGTCAGAGATTTTTTTTACAGAATTATGATGGGATGTCGATTAACGCGAATGTAGCTAGGGCTTTCATGTTGTCTTTGCAATGTAGATCTCAGATTAAGCGTTCGTTAAAAGGGTTTCCCATTGTTTGGAGAGAGGTCTCTCGGATTAACACACTTCTGAAGATACCCTTTCAACACCGCCTCATCAGGAATGACAGTAGACGCAAGAGGCGTTTAAATAGAAGCGGCCAGCCTAATCGTATCCGTAGAATATTAAGATTGCCGAGGCAGCCACGGTAAGCCCGAGGTCGAGGAGTGTAGGAGGTTGAAATGACCTCAGGCGCGTCAACTGGCAGCCACTGGGGCGGGGGAGGTAGCATAGTATAAATATTCGTTGTGGTGAGGTGGAAAAGGCGGAACGGGTGGGGCTAGGAGACTCTCGGGGCAGAAGCGGGGGATTGGTTGGACGGGAGGGCCCTCCAGTCTTCCACCGGATGGCGTTCTCCGGTGGAAGAGAAGGCGACTCTTGGTGGAAGCTGGGGAGTGGCTGGACGGGAGGGCTTCCAGTCTTCCATCGGTTGACGCTCTCCGGTGGAATAGAAGGAGAGTCTCGGAATAATGCTCACTTTTGCTATCTCAAAACAAAATACACACCTAAGTGGGCCTCGTAACCCCGCAAAAACTAGAGATGAAGGCATCGGAGACGGGCTGTCATACTTGATGATCTCCACTGCGGAATTCATTTTGAGGGGTCCCCGCACGACGAGAACAGGCTATCGCGATTCCTTGATTTGATATAAAAACACTGTCACGCATGTCTTATTTATAATTGCTGATCCTAAGATTCTTCTTTCTTTGGGAGACCAAGATATATTATCATTTCAAGCCCGCCTAATTCTTACTATTAAAGAATGATTGACCTCAAAGAAGAGAGTGCAGCGAAGCACATAGAGAGTAGCTTGGCCGAACCAACATACCCTCCTGAAATACTCGCATTATACGAGAAGTTTGACGATGACAGAAAGAAAAAGTTGCTCCGGAAGATGGATTTCCATCTAATCCCAATCATCACCCTGCTCTACCTTTTCGCATATTTAGACAGGTAAGACCAATCAGGCCAGACCTTGGGTCACCACAAGGCCTTAGTTACTGACAACGAGCTTCTTTCATAGAGGAAACATCGGCAATGCAAAGCTGGCTGGGCTCTTAGACGGCGTTCATATCAACGACGGTCAATATAATATCTGCCTGACGGTTTTCTTCGTCACCTACGTGATCTTTGAGGTTCCTGCCAATATGCTTCTGAAGAAGTTCAAGCCCTCGGTCTGGAGTATGTCTAGTCCTGTTGGATATAAATGGCTGTAATTCTAACCTGACACAAGTCCCAACCATAACCGTCGCATGGGGAATCGTCATGGTCTGCCATGGATTTGTCCACAACTACGCCGGCTTGTTAGCTTGTCGACTCATCCTTGGCATACCTGAAGCAGGAATCTTCCCAGCATGCTCGTACTATGTGACGATGTGGTACCCACGGGCAGAGGCACAGTACCGGACAGCACTGTTTTACGGCGCTGCCTCCCTTGCGTGAGTCTCCAATGTGCTTGATCTGGTCCAGGTAATATTACTGACAATTTCCACAGTGGCGCCTTTTCTGGCTTACTCGCTTACTGCATCTCACTAATGGATGGCGTTGGAGGATATGGAGGGTGGCAATGGATTTTCATTCTCGAGGGGGCAGCTACAGTACTTGGTGGCCTAGTGGCATGGTTTTTTATTCACGACTCCCCGGATGAAGCGAAGTGGCTCGATCAAGAGGAGGCAGACTACATTAACGCCCAGCTTGCTTATGACGGAAACAGCTCAGGTAATGCCTTGCAAGAGGGACGAAAGAAGGCTTCCTACATTAAAGAAGCTTTCTGTGATTGGCAGGTATGTTCTGATCTTCTTCCATATATATATTTCCCCTAGTTTAACCTTGCCCAGATTTACCTCAGCTCTATGATCTACATTGGAATCTCAACTAGCACATATGGTCTCGTTTTCGGCCTACCCACAATCATCAAGAATCTGGTTTGTCTCCCTTCACCCTCATCCTCACACAACACGCCGTAAACCCAACGGGAATAGCATTAGCAAAACTAACAATCATCCTTCACGCCAGGGCTACAGCGCTCGTATCGCACAACTTCTCACTGTTCCCCCCTACGCCACCGCATGTATACTCACCGTAATCGTGGCCCACTTCTCCGATAAGTACAAGAAGCGTGGCGTCTTCGTCGTTAGCAGTCTCACTACCGCCGCCATCGGCTTCACCCTCGCCATCGCTACCTCCGACCGCCCAGACCTCTCCGGCGTAACTTACGCCGGCTGCTTCATCGCCTGCTGCGGCTTCTATCCCGCGTTCCCGGGCATCATCGCTTGGCTGGCTAATAATCTTGCTGGGTCATACAAGCGTGCAGTTGGAATGGGATTGCAAATATGTAAGTGCATTTTTTTTCTTTGCTTCTTTCCTTGCCACCTCTCTACCTTGACACTATTTTATTCTCTGCAAGAGCGAGTGGCTGACAAGTTGGAATAGCGCTGGGCAACACGGGCGGTTTGATCGGGTCGAATATTTTTCGCGACAGGGACGCACCTGCGTATAGACTTGGTTACGGTATTTCGATAGGCTTCATTGTGATGTCTGCCGGGGCTGCGACCCTAATGATCATCACCCTAGACAGAATCAACAAGAAGCGCGCGGCGCTTGTGGAAGAGATGGGCGGAGAGGCGATTGTTGTGGAGGAGCAAGGGGAGTGGAATCTTACAGAGATGGGTGATCGTAGCCCGTTATTCAGGTACATCCTGTAGAATGATGTCGGCGAGCTTAGAATAATCTATAACATAACTTATAGCCACTAGGGTGAGTAGAAGACGTTGGGAAGTTGAATTGAAATTACCCCTCATCTACAGGGCCTAACGCTCCCTCCTTCCCTTCGTCGCCATTTCGCGGATGATCCTCCTCATTGTCTCCTGGACACTTCTCTCCAGCCCCAGAACTCTGCTCCTCGCCGCCCTTTGCCTCCTCCATCCACGGCGGATCCCCATCCTCATCAAACTCCGCCCACTCAAAGAACTTACACCCCTCCTTTCCCGGTACATACCCCGCATAGCACATCCACATGTACTTTCCCCTATTCCCCGCCTGTCTCTGCACAACACGCAGCACCGTCGGTACGCCACACCCACATTTCGGCGTGAAGCGTGGGTGCAGACTTGCTTTGAAATGGCGGTATGTGATGTTGATCCGTTTGTTCCCTGAGATGGGGTGGGGTGAGATGGTGCGCGCCGGGGCGATGCTGTGTTTCCACTCTTCCTGCATGGATGCATGCATGACGAGGAGCGAGTTGTGGGGAAGGTGGATGGAGAGCTGGCCTTGGGCGTCTGCTTTGGCGTCCGCGCGCTTGCGGGCCTCATCGCTATCAGCGCTTTCGCCGGCGTCGTCGTCCGTCGCGACGATCTTCCGAACCCGGAATTCTCTCGCGACGCCGAGACTGAGGCTCCCAATAACGGGGCGTGGGCCAAGGTAGGTGAGATGGTCCGAGTGGTATCCCACGCTCTCGCGGGGTCCGTCATAGCAGTTCACGAAGGCGGTGTTTGGGGCCCAGGGGGCGGGGGATTGGTGGTGGAGTTTTTGGCCGGTGGGGGAGGAGCGGATGCGTCGCGTGATTTCCTGGTTGACGGTTTCGCGGACCTTGTAGGAGGCATCGCGCATACGGGGAAGGCTACAGCGGACGTCCTGGGGGATTTAGTGGGACGTCGAGGGATGGAAGGTGAGAGAGGATAGATGCCGAATGTGTGTAGGAAATGTAGGAGGCTAACCTTGACCTTCTCCCCGTCGTAGATATACTGCGTCTTCTGCATTTCTGCCTCGCCCCAACTATCCACATAGAGGCAGAATGTATGCGGACTTGAGACTACTCTATCAAACAACTGAAAAGTGTTCTTCCTGTAGGTTGGCGACTCGTCTACTAATTCCTGGAGTAATGCATCTGCCTCTTCTGGGGGAAGGAAATTGTAAATAATGGAGCAAGGTGTGTGAGCTTCAATATCTTCGGGGGTGTAGAGGTGGACTGTCTTTCCTCTTTTTGTTAATGGCTTTGTGGCAGCTCCATCCTTTCCAGTCCTAGTAATGGAGGAGAGCGATGACTGGTAACTTGTTGCTGAACCAGCCGCCCTCTTTTTCGGGGGGAGTTTCAGGCACTCTAATGCACGTTCAACAGATCCGTCGGATGCAAGCAGAGATTCCAGGAGAGTTTCTTGGTCCTTCTCAGGATGGAGAGATAATAAAATGGATAATTTATAATCTGTCGACTCCTCTCCGTTAAAATCAGTTGAGCTATGAAGGCCGCATTTAGGATCCTGAGGAGGCACTTCATTTGAAACAGACGACCGTCGCCGTTTCCTAGATATAAACGTATTCATGGCTCAGAGTTAGAGAGAGTTGATGGTTCGTTATGACGAGGTCGACGCCTTGGTCGTGAAATACGAAACGTACGCGTAGTCATGTGACCGATAAAATGCTCTTTGTCATCTACTTCGGGTTTAGCGCATGCGATACACTAGCGCCGATATTTTGGATAGTGGATTTTGGATAAGCGGCCCGCGAGACTTTTTCATATATTTTCCCCCAGCAGAAGGTCGAGGATAACGACGAAAGTCTACGTCCACACAACACAACAACAACAACATATAATACCAATTATACAGCGGCCTGTACGAATAAATATATAACCATAATCATGGTCCAAAAAAGGAAGCGCAGCAATGTCGAGGAGGAGCCCGCCGAGGCGGCCGCCCCAGCAGCAATCGAGGCATCCCCATCTCGCTCGCCCTCTCCTCCTCCCCCAGCTGTCGCTGGCGACCTCGCAAACCTGCAATTACCTCCCTCGACCACAGGCGACGACCCGACTACCTTTGCGCAGCTGAACCTCTCCCCAAAAACCGCGGCCGCTATTGAGGAAATGGGCTTCACAACCCTGACGCCCATCCAGCAGAAGTCGATCCCACCTATCCTGGCGGGGCGTGATGTGCTTGGTGCTGCGAAGACTGGTTCAGGAAAGACACTGGCATTTTTGCTGCCGGCGATCGAGATGATGCAGGACCTGAGGTTTAAGCCTAGGAACGGGACTGGTGTGATTGTGGTGTCACCGACGAGAGAGTTGGCGCTGCAGATGTTTGGTGTTGCGAGGGAGATTATGGGCACGCACTCGCAGGTATGTGATTTTTATTTTTGGTCCCTATTTCATATGGGATCATTTGCTAACTAAGTGCGCAGACTTGCGGTATTGTGATGGGTGGTGCCAACAGGTCCGCTGAGGCGACGAAGCTGGCAACGGGAATCAACCTTCTGATCGCCACGCCAGGGCGCCTGCTCGACCACCTCCAGAACACGAAGGGATTTGTATACAAGAACCTGAGGATGCTCGTCATCGATGAGGCTGACAGGATTCTTGACGCCGGTTTCGAGGATGAGATGCGCGCCATCGTCAAGATTCTGCCAGAGTCGAGACAAACCGCTCTTTTCTCTGCGACACAGACAACCAAGGTTGAGGATCTCGCGAGAGTGTCGCTCCGCCCGGGGCCGCTCTACGTCAACGTGGAGGAGGAGACCAAGCACAGTACCGTTGAGGGCCTCGAGCAGGGCTACATCGTGTGCCCGTCTGAGCTGCGCTTCAGGCTGCTATTTACAGTGCTGAAGAAGCACTTGGCGAAGAAGAAGAAAATCATTGTCTTCGTCTCGAGCTGTAACTGCGTGAAGTACTACGAGGAGCTTCTCAACTACATTGACCTCCCGGTCTTGGCCCTTCACGGCCAGCAAAAGCAGCAGAAGCGAACGGCGAATTTCTTCAGTTTCGTGAATGCGACTGAGGGCGTGCTTATCTGCACTGACGTGGCCGCGCGTGGTCTCGATGTACGTTTTCCTCACCCTTACTTAAATTGGAAGTTATAAATACTAACACTCCCCAGATCCCCGCCGTAGATTGGATTATCCAATTCGACGCCCCTGATGAGCCCCGCAACTACATCCACCGTGTCGGCCGTACCGCCCGTGGCACCAACGGCAAGGGGAAGTCTTTCCTCGTCCTGCACCCCAGCGAGGTTGGCTTCATCCAGTACCTCACCACCGCTCGCGTCCCGCTCGTCGAGTACAACCTCCCGAAACTCATCAACATCCAGGCGCAGCTCGAGAAGCTGATCTCGTCCAACTACTACCTCAACCGCACGGCGAAGGAGGGATTCCGCAGTTACCTCGCGGCATACGCGGCGCACAGCTTGCGCACCGTGTTTGATGTGCAGAAGCTTGATTTGGCGGCTGTGGCGAGGAGTTTCGGGTTCACGACACCGCCGAAGGTGGATATTGTGTTTGGATCGAGGATGGCGAAGGATAAGAGGCCAGTGAAGAGGAGAGCGTATGGCAGCCAGCCGAGACAGAAGGCTTAGATGCGTGAATTTGGTGATGGGGACGGTGCGGAGTTGGCGTTGAGGCGATGGAATAAAAGATTGGGATGGCTGTATGAGAGAGGGCCTGCGATGATAGTAAAATATGAAGTGGAAGTATTAACTGTTGATTCACTGTAGCGTAGCCAGACATTGGAAATGGATTCACTTTTGACAATGACTCGCGCGACCGCGTGAGGACTGCGTTTATGCCTACGACTATCTCACGATCGCATCTTCGATATATCACAACTTTCCCTTCAGTATCAATTTCACCGTCGTCGAATCCCGACCTTGCTTCTTTGGTGCGGATCGGTTCATGGTACTGGAGCACGACCACCCCTGCTGTACCCTGTACCTTCTCTGCGGGGAGCCTCGGCTCAACGGTCGATCCGCCCTCCCCGCTCCAGGTACCCCATATCTCACATTTGAACCGCTGACATCAGCTGCAATATATAAAATCCTCCCATCTCATCACACAGCTACCTCCACCATACCGAAGCCAAAGAAAGCAATTTAACCTCACCGGGCAAACCCGCAACCCCATCCAACCCGACGACCACCCAGCACCCACTATCCCTCTCAAACAAACAATGGCGGCCTCCCTCCCTCCCCT